>CAJDSM010022508.1:0-22237 GCA_903981925.1 Ostrea lurida
TTGACATTCGAGCTAAGGACTGTACCGCGGCTGTGATACCCATTATAAGACACGAGTGAGTAACATTTAATATCTTCATGTATTTTCAAAAGTATCAATCGTTTTCATTCAATAATAGATATTTAACTATTTTCTACCAATAAAATATGAATTTTTTCTTTTACAAACTTTTTCAAGTTGAAATGAATAGAATAATGGATCACGTAAATATACATGTATATGGAGTTATATATATATTCTGATTCATTATTTATCTACTAACTAAGATGTGCGCCCTGATTCGGAATTAATTTCCAAACTTTGAGAAAAAGAACAGAGGGACACTGGAATCAAGCTTCCGGGCGTTTCAGCCTACCAACCTTAATGGCGAAGCGGAAGCGGATGTGATTTTTACGTGTCAACTATCTGTGTGTCGTGGGGACTGTCAACGGGTAAGGGAAAATAGAAAAAATAATAGGAGAGAGATAATGAGAAAGAGAGACAGAGAGATAAAGAGATAAAGAAAGAGAGAAAAAAGAAGATAGATAATGTGGGAGAGAAAGAGAGAGAGAGAGATAGAGAGAGAGAGAGAATGTAGATATTGATCATACCCTAAATTGCAACTGCAAGTATTGACTTGATCAATACTATCAGTTATCGTATAAGTAGAAACTTTAGTAAGAACGCAAAAAGTTTGCGTTTTCTCCATAAAAGTGGTATCTTATTTTATTCAAACGATAAATAATTTTAGCATTTTTATAATATGTTACTTCGAAAAGCTCTTCCAATGATTTAGAATAAATTGCTAGCGATATCTAATTTTAGCGATCTCAAAGCTCTCGCTAATAATGCCAAGATTAAATCATCGCTAAATGTTCTGCTTTTACGGTATTACATTGTAAGTATGGTAGTCCTAAAGAGATTCTGAAACCCACTTCACCTCTTTTGATGTAAATTTCTCACCATGTTCTAAATCTTATATACTTCTCTTTCCATTTTCAGAATCACTGCTCCGGAAACTCAGAAAGAATGCGGCGATCCACGGATGAAGTCAACGAGATAACAGTGGGAACCTCGAATACGCGTGATTTCCCAACAGAATCAAACATGTGATCCTTTTGAAATTGTTAAAAAATTCCGTAGATTAGCTATCACATTGAGATTCTATCTACATGTACAAACGTCCATGTGCCTCAACTGTGTTCTTTCTTAAAATCACTGTATATAAAAAGAAATATTTGAAGCTAATAACCCACTCTTTCTCTATAGTTTATAAATATCAAACGTTTGTATTTACAGTGGAAGAAATATTCCTACCCAGTCTTTGCATGGAGAGGCTATTTGTGTATGTTATTGCCATTCTGGTCGGGATCGTAATGCTTGGTTCTTGGGCAGTGATTGGCTACCTGATAAGTCGTCTTGTTAGCAGTGGTATTAAACCGGATCTTGAAGTGGCTAGATCGGTTGGAAGACGATTGTCCTCCATGCTCAATCTACCTAAAGGTTACAATTTCAAGGACCCGAAAAGGTTCGACTGTATACCGGAAGAGGAAGGGATGACTCCTCCGCAGCAAAGACGAAAGTCTGTCACGGTTGGTTGGAGTAATAAAATTCGGCAAATGGTTAAATCTCAATGACCAGATCATATCGAAAATCATATTAACACTCATCTTCGCTAGTCAAGAGTTTTTGGTCCACTCCGCTCCCCATAAACCCTTTGTCGATATGCCTTGCAAAATATAACGGCCACTTTTGATTGGAGAGTTGTGGTAAGCGATGAACCAATGAAATCCATTTTACGACTTTGAATCTGTTTACAATCGAGGAAACTCGCACAATGAAGTTATGGAACAGCTGTGCAAGACTTCCAAAAAAAAAAAGAACCTCGCACAATGAAGTTATGGAACAGCTGTGCGAGATTTGATCGTCTGTACTTCCAAAAAAAAATCAAAAGATCAATTTTTGTTGACACATTTCATGTACAAGAACAACTAATAGAACTTTTAAGATTCGAGCCGTCGAGGGATAGGTGGGAGGGATAAATCTGGGCTTCCACGAATGTATAGTATACTCTCTGGTATTTTCCCGCAATTACTTCATTAAGTGAATTCTAAGACTGTTAATATATAAAGGCCTAGCAGAAAGATCAAGACTATTAAGTCTACCAACCTTTTTTCCCATAATTATACTCTGTAGCGGTGCCAACACAACCGTCAACATTTCACGATGACGCCCATATTGTTTTCCCACATCATGTTTATCCAACAAAACTTTGAATTCCTGCTATTGAAAATCGTTACATTTTTCTTCAGTATAACTTAATTCCATAAATCTCATTAAAATTAGCTCCTTTGATCCGCTCACTTGGATCGCTTGCTGCTTATAGCGCACATAAGCCGTTATCTCATTGGAAAATATTTCTCCTCAGAATTATCGTTCTTTAGCGTGACAATATAGATGGCAGCACGTGTGGCCGGCACTTTGCATGGCGTGTCGGCCAAAGGTTTATGGGGAGCGGAGTGGACCGAAAACCCTTGGCTAGCGAAGATGATTAACACTGAATATAAAACATTTTAAATCTCCATGAATATTTTTCTACCCTTGTCGTTCAATTCAATATGCATGCTTCATTTTGTTTTTAGAATTTCTAAATATGTACCGGTGTATACACTTTTGCGTTCTCCAACTTGAAGTTTGTGTCTGATAGATTTCTTTTGCAAACCCCAGTCGTGAAAATAGACCTACTATATTTGTAACATTTATTCGTGCACTGTTTATGATCACAAAACGTTCATGAGAAAATGTATTTCATTATAATGTTTAGAGATTCACATATCATAGGCCAAAAAGGGGGTATGTTAATATTTATGAACTTTCTGATTTTCATAATTGTAAGTACCGTTCTCTGCACACAACTATGTAAAGGCAAAGATAACGAACAGTGATCAATCTCGTAAGTCCTAAAATATAATACAAAAAACAAGAGTTGGGCAAACACGACCCCTGGACACACCAGAGGTGGGATCAGGTGCCTAGAGGAGTAAGCATCCCCTGTTGACCGGTCACACCCGCCGTGAGCCCATGTCTTGATCAGGGAAACGGAACATTCCGTAGTCAAATCAGTGTGTGAAAAACGGCTAACAATGACTATGAAACACATCAGACAGCATTTGACTCAATGATAGGTCATATGTGATATATAACAACTGCATTTATGCACGATCCCGCCCCTTATAGAGAATCACATTGGCATTATGTTGCATTGAATAACAAAATTAATGCTATTTCATTGTAGGTTATGCATGTCGGACTCTTGATGCGTAAGAAAAGTTTCTAAGAGAAGATTTGATGAAACACGCAGTTTCGTTTTCGGAAAATAGTGTTGATGTTTTTGTCATTAAATGATTGTTCTATGTAATCTTCTCTTTTGGTTATTTCAAATGTAGTTCTTTTTCACTTATCTATGTTTTGTTTTTAAAAGTTCTTTATGGCTTTTTAGACAGGGCTTGAACCAATAAACAATGCCCATGTTTTCTTAACTCTCATTATAAATTGAAAGGCATTTTTCGCGTATATTCAATTTTATAGTTTACGCCGTAAAATAGAAACGGTGATTCATCTCAATTTAATTGAGTTTTAGAATTCAACCTCATGCGTTAAAGCCTGCACCATTTTTATCAGAGTTATGAGAAAGCCTAAAAGCATTGTATAGGGAATGACAAAGCTTATAAACAGTAACCAATCTCATCAATACCAAGTACAATACAACGCACTAGTTGAACTTTATTATCATATAAATAATAAGTTAACATCGTGTTAAACGTAATCATAACCTCCCCCTCCCCAAAAATATAAAAAATCGAGTTAGGGCAATACGGACCTCCGAAAAAGCAAAGGCAGGACCAGGTGCCAGAGGAGGAGTAAGCACCATCGTCGGACCAGTCACCCCGCCGTGAGCCCTTAGTCGAAATAAAGCAAACGGGATTACCCTTAGTCAAATCTAGCTGGAAATGACTTTGTGATAATTTTTAATCGCAAAGAAGGTCGTTATAGCGACTGTAGAATTTGCAAAATGATGACCGTAAACGAGATTCAATATACATTCGCCGGGTCAGCTGAAATAAATATAATTGATCGGTGATGTGGGCACTCGTCATCTGTCCAACATATAAGCTATATGAGATAGACCATTGTTCGTTATCTTCATCGTTCGATCATTTTCTGTCATAAGATATCTTTTTTATTAAGTGGAGCGGATCAGTGGTTGTTATTTTTGAGCTGACACCTTATAGCCATTCTTAAGCCATTTTTCACACAACTGATTTGACTACAGATTGTCCCCTTTACCTGATCAAAGCTATGGGCTCACGACAGGTGTGACCGGTCAACAGGGATGCTTACTCCTCCTAGGCACCTGATCCCACCTCTGGTATGTCCAGGGTCCGAGTTTGCCCACCTCTTGCTTTTTGCATTCTGTTTGGGACTTGCAAGATTGATCAATGTTCGTTATTTTTGCCTTTACCTAAAAGAGTTAGCCATATTTTCATTTTAGCCATATAATTCGTTGGAAAAGTTTTTGAAAATAAAAATATTGCATCATCGTCTATAGCTCATCTCAATGAATATGGATACCATTATAGAATATAAGTTATTAAGGATGAAACATTCTTTTGAAGAGTATAGATGTGTAAACTCTAGACATTTTACTCACAAACTAAATAAAAGTATGAAGAGTTTACACATCAATACATTCTTCAAAATAATGTTAAGAAATTTAATTCTTGTGATTCCAATTCGTTGAACGTATTAGGCAAACTCAACAGTTTGAATACTTCCCGTACATTACGTCATTTGCTCCAGGCGCTTACGATTACGTCACGTTTTCTGATTTATTCTCGTTTATCTTATATTGTCCAATACAAAAAGGCGAAGTTAACATTTGTCAAACGTAATCATAATCCAAAAAACATATATACAAAATCGAGTGTAGGGCAACACGGACCTCCGACAAAAAGCGAAGGTAGGATCAGGTGCCGATTCAAAACAATTGTAATAAATGACATCGGAATTATTCATAATTAATTCAACTGTTTTCCAAATAATGCTATCGACAGACGCTTTGGTAGTCTCAATCTTCAAATGCAACTAAAAAAGCTAACTATTGATTTTTTTTTTAATATTCAAGATGGAACCTAGATATATAACATATATGAAGAGACATAATTTGTCGAAAATGCGCATTTGGTGCATAAAAATTTGGTACCGTATATGATTTATATATAACATATGGCAGATATTCACCTCGTTTTTGAAAAATGATGTGATTTTCAAAGTGTTTTTAACAAATATTGAAAAATAAGTATAGGGTTAAAGGGTGAAAAATTCCAATGATGCTTAGTAAGTCACGTGATTTTCTCTCTATCAGCTGAACAATTTTACATACGGCCCACAATGCTTCCGCAAAATGTCGCTCTTCACTGCAGTACACATAATTAAAAAATCCGTAAATAAAAAAAGATGTTTGGAACGTACCACACGTTTTTAAATTAAGACAAGCTTTCTCATACCTTTGTATGGTTTTCTCTTATTGATAATTTCTTTCTTTGAAAGAAAAACAAAAACATTGAAGCTAAAATGGCATCACAATGTAACTGATCACATCGACTGTGTCTATTTTTTTTCAGGTTAAATGAAGAGGCGATCTTATATTTAGAGTAGTATGGCAAAAACGGCAGCAATGTCAACATAGACAAGAGGCCCACATGCCTTAACGTTCGTTGAGTTATCATTGCCTATATAGACGACTCATATTATGCATTTATGCAAGGATATGGAATCTATTATCACATGTCAGCATCTTTTCAAAATATGAATTTTAAATTAAACCATATTGTATTTGATGCTCAGTGTACTTGACCTTTGACCTTTTGACCCCACCATTCAATAGGGAACACTTTCATCCCATTGGTAGTCCATATGTATGATATGGTAGAAAGAGTAATGCTATATATCCCGAAAACCACATTGCTACTTCGATATCCAGTGCGCTTGACCTTTGACCTTTTGCCCTCAAATTTTGACAAGGAAACATCTTTGTCCAATGAGTAGTCAATATGTATCATATGGAAACTCTAGTGGAAAGGATAACACTTTAGAGCCCCAAAACCATTGCATTTGCAGACGGAAGGACGGACAACCCAATTTCAGTATACCCCACCCCTCTCAACTTTATTGCGGGGGTATAGTTATGACAAAAGCAACCTTTTTCATTCCAAATATCTATTTAGTTTCAAATTAATTGAAATAATGAAGGAAGATATTTTTAATATGTTTACAATTTGGTAGATGCCCTATGTTTTATATCACATTGCAATTAGTTTTTCGTAGACATTTGCAATTGCAGAAAAGGAGATTTTTGAACATTTGTCACTTTTGGCATTTTTTGCTCCATCTTTAAGACTCTAGGGTGCAAAAGTCCCAAATTTGCAATTCATGTCTCCCTTGTCCCAAAATGCTGCATACTAAAATTTGAAAATAACTGGACTCATAGTGATCATTATGAAACAAATGTTCAATTATCACTAAGTCATATGTTGACTGATTTTTTTCATATCCTTTGTTAGACTGTCATTTTCATACTAGATTTGACGACGGGTAACCCCATTTACTTTGTTTTGACTACAGGCTTACGGCGGGTGTGACCGGTCAGCAGAGGATGCTTACTCCTCCATGGCACCTGATCCTGCCTTCGCTTTTGTCAAAGGTCCGTGTTGCCCTACACTCGATTTTGTATGTGTTTTTGGACTATGATTACGTTTGATACTTGTTACTTCGCCATTTTATTGTTTAACACATCTTATCAATGACTATTTTGCCCCGCCTAATACCAAAGCCCGTACCCCTAGGATCCCGAAATTACAGGTAAAATAGAAAACCCCCTGCTCATTCCAAATATTCACATAGAGTTTATTTACCAACAATAGCACAGCATTTGTTTTTCCAATGTTTTACATATAAACACTATGCACCAAGTTTGACCCCGCCCTGGGGACATAACCCCGTCCCCGGGATCACCAATTTACAATTTTAGAGGCTTTTCTGCTCCATATCACTATGCATCTAATTTCTCTCAGATGTGCAGTTGCAAAGAAATTGAAAATTTGTCACTTTTGGCATTTTTTGCATTGCCCTTAAAGCCGAGGGGCGCTAAAGTCCTGAAATTTAAAATTTATATATTCCTTGTCTTAAAGATGCGTCGTACCAAATTTGAAAATAATTGGAATGGTAGTTATCAAGAAGTTGAAATGTTCAATTGTTAAGGGACGACGGGCGACGCACGATGCACACCGACAGGCGAAGATCAAATGCATTAGGTCATCTGATTTTACTTAGGTGGCCTAGAAATCTATAACATTTTTAGTGTACAGTGAATCATAACTTGTTACAAATAGTTTTAAACAACCATTCACACACATCGTTTTATTTTATTAAGTAGTTATTCTATTAGTAAGTAAAATTCAAGAGAAAATTGAAACACTTAAATATGGAACAGGCGAGAGTAGACATTGACTGTACACTTTGCATGAAGATCGGTTAACGCTGCATTATAGCAACCCATGTAATAACTATCCATCCCTACCATTATAGCATGTATAATCTTATACGTAATTTTTACAAATCTTATACCAATTGTGATGCATCCAGATGTGCATTTTCGACAAAGATTATCCTTTCATTGATGCTCATCAGAAATAATGGTAGATTCAGAGACATACAATTGTACTTAAAGATGCTAACATAATGTAGGCGCCAAGATTCGAGGCTAAATAGACGAAGTACACAAGCTATATCGCGCAAATTTCAAAAGAATTAAACTGTCTTCAATCCCCCATCAAAACAATCTGTGTTTGATGTTTTCACAATATATTTTGAAATAAAATTTGTTTGACTTTTTTCAATAGAAAAACGTGTAGATCAAATATTAGTACATTCGCTTTATGTTGAACAACAATATGCACTGAAAGCATCACTCACAACACACCAGGGTAATGTTTAAGGATCCGAAAAGTCTACGCGAGCAAATAAGATGGAAAAGGCCGTCCTTTTAGATAAATGGCGTAAAAAGAAATCAATGATAGCGAAAACGTCAGCTCGTTGCGACAGCCTTTATTAAGAAACGTGCTAACTTTTTTTTTCAAAGAGGTAAGAAACAATACATCAATATAAAATAATACAAAACATCACTAAATAAATAATAAGTAATAATAATAATAAGACATGGGTAATATTTTAATGGTATTAAAATAGCAGCATTGTAAATATAGGAATTATAGTAGTACTAGTATGTTAGTGTAATAGCAGTAGTAGTAGTATTATAGTAGTAAACATGATAGCTAATAGAAGTGAATGATATGTGATAGTATCAGAAATGTACGTGATTGTGATAGGAAGCCTGATATATGGTAGTAGTAGCAGTGGTGTGTCGAAGTAGTAATTAGTAGTAGTGTATAGTATAATATCAATAATTAATATTAAATAGAGCAAAAGTATTAGTTGTAGTAGAGTAGTATGTATAGTAGTAAGAGGAGACATAGAAATAACAGTAAATAGTAGCAGTAGTAGTATGTAGTAAGTAGTGTAACAGTATAGTATTTAGTAGCAATATAGTAATATTAGTAGTAGTTAGTAGTTGTTGCGTGATTAAGCTATTACAGGTTCCTGAAACGTTCAACTGTACCATTTTTTCTGCGTGGCGGTCACAGTGGTTAGCGTGCCGGCCACCGTGAGTTGAGCGGTGCGGTTACGTGGTTCATTTATTTTTCATTCATCATTGTGGGTCAGTGTGCGGTTACCCGTCGTCGTCATCGTGGTGGTCACCGTGACGTTTGACTTGCGGTCAACGTTCGTTCAACGTGCGGTCCCGTGCGTGTGCTAAAGTAGAAAGTAAAACGTTTCAGGGACTTTAGTAGTATGTCAGTAAGTAGTAGTAGTAGTAATAAGTAATAATAATAAATAATAATAATAATAATAATAATAAGTAGTAGTAGTATAGTAGTTATAGTAGTAGTAAGTGTAGTAATAGTGTATAGTAGTAGTAATGTAGTAGTAGTACGTAGTAGTAGTATGTTGTTGTTGTGGTGTCGGTGTAATGGAGTAATAACGAGCAGTAATAGTCCTTACTATGATTACGTTTGACAAATTTAACTTCCCTTATTTGTCCCTACATGTACATGTATATAGGTATACTACCACAGGGTCTTTGTTTTTTTATATCTAAAAAAATGTATCAATTTACAAAAGTAGTGAACGTTTACGAAGTTTTGTTCTTTTACAAAAAAAAAAATGTAAGATAAAACATATAATGCAATTGTAAAATACATAGAAGTCAGGAAAAAAATATACAGGGATAAGTTTGCAATAAACATCTCGTATCTTGTATTCGTATCTCATCTCAGAGATTTAAAGAAAAAATACAAACTTTACGAGAAGCAATACATTAAATGCAATATTTTTAAAACATGTAACTATCATTGTTGAATTACCGTCAAACATGGATAAATATTAAAATATGTTTTGTAAAATTATTGATGCAGCCTATTTACAAAGCTGATTTTGATTTCTGTAAACCAAATATCAGATGGTTTTTATTTTCAATAAAAAAAGGTTTCTGTATACAGTTTGTTGGTGATTTTTATACATAATCGCTGAGTGACTCTTCAAATATCAAGTTGTTCAATGGCGCTCTTTCAAATTCATTGTTTGTTGTTCTTTTTGTTTCAAGTTTTTGGGTGGCTCTCTATTTGGTTTTCCACGTTCTTGTAAAAATTCAAAAAAAATCATCCACGTATGATTCTCGTAACGTAGAAAGTCTATCAGAGGTCCAATATTTTAATGGTGTCGTTCTGTGTATAAAAAGACACTCAATAAAATATCAAGATAGCATCTGCGGGATATTTTACATAAAGAATACAAAAAAACACAAGAATCAGCTCTATTTTATCAATCAAAGGCGTGTAATATCTTCGATCACTCGGAATGATGGCCAAAACCATCGTCACAATCTAAATCAGCATCAATCTTAATTTCGTCGTAATTACTTTCAAGTGAAGATTTAGACGATGTTTGATGCAATTGTTCCGCCGTCTCGGCTTCTAAGATCAGTTGCTCGAAATTTTGCAATTCAGCAAAACAAATATCGACTCCAGTGTCACCCATCATCACGGTTGGATCTTTCTTTTGATCTTTATCTGGTACATTGATGTCGGTCTCTGAAGATTTTCCTAATCGTTCGTATTTTTCCCCGGAGGAATATTGCATAATTGGTGCTGAATTTTCCGTAGCTTCAACTTCAGACAGAATTTGTGAGAAATTCTTCAAATCTGCAAAACAATGACTAAAGCCGGTATCATCACCTTGCTCTAGATATTCTTTCAAGACATGCAAGTTGGAAATGGAATTTGCCTTGTCGTTGACATTTAGTATTTTTTCGTATGTCTCATTCCCTTGTTGACACAGTGTTCTGCTACCTAATTCTGTCGGCTCTAAGTATTCTGCTGAATCAGAATCTGTTTCCGTATTTTCATTGTCAAAGTTAATTTCTGCAATACACAGTCCAGTAGAAATGTGCATAGATAGTCCGTCCCCTTCGCTTTCTGTAGCCATATTTGGTTGTAAATAGACTGATGCACTGGAGCCATTTTCCTCTGAACCTTTTTCGTTGATGTCTTGATCTGATTCCGAGGTTTCTTTGATATTTCTCATATTAAACTTTTCTTCTGCAATGCAATCATCAGTGAGTTGACTGGTCTGTCTTTCGCCGGAGTCATCTTTCTTTCTACATTCGTCCGATATTCGTTGTGAGCACCCGGATGAATCCGGCTCGCTGTCATTCTTTGCAATATCAAAATTCAGCTCTGCTATGCAAATTTCTGCGACGAGTCGCGTCTCGTCTGATTCTTCTTTTTCATTTTTCTTGCCAGTGTTGCCATCAACATTCTGGTTGTCACGATATTCTTCTGTAATAAAAACTTCAAGTGTATCTGTTGTAGATTTTCGGTCTGTCTTGTTTTGTGTACCAGGAATTGGAACATAATCTATAGAAGTTTCATTTATGATCTTGTATGTTCCATCAAGGTTTGATTTCCCGGTCTCAGAACTGAGTTTCTCTTCTTCAGCATTTTCAGCATCGATATCATTAATTTGTTCGTGGATTTCTACCTCATGAAAGCTGAACTCGGAAAGGGAGATTACTTCTCTTTCCTCTTCTCGTTTAAAATTAGGCAATGTTTCTGGGATTTTGAATGGACTAATACCAGGAAAAGCCTTAGTTACGGGTTCTCTTTTCACACCGGATAGTAATTGTGAGAGAAATCGATCTGCATCTTCATCTTCTTCATTTCTCTGCTGAATCTGCTGCAGTGGTATAACGTCACCCTCAACATCGTCATCAAAATCGTAAAAACCGGATTTTCTTCTACGGCGCATCCTTCGACGAGATGGTTGACGTCGTGTGGATTGAAATGACCATCAAAGAATGGTTCCTTCCATTCACCTCCTAGCGAGAAAAGCATTCGCGATTTGTAAGCAGAGCATATGTGTACGGTTATCTGAACTAGCTCCGTCAACGAACGGTCTCTCTGTGGTAATTCCTTGCAACTTCGTATTCCCTTACGGTTCCATGTGCTCCCTCTTATTAGGTAAGTTGCTTGAGGATCCTTAGCAGCTTGATCCAAAATACCTACAAAGCAACCTTCCTTGCGCATCTCGTATGGACAAATAGGTTTGGTATTCTGCTCCTGATGCTGAAGTGGGTCTTTGAAGAGGACCTTCATAAGGATTGTCCACAATTGGCATCAATTCATAGTGATCGTCCACAATTGGCATCAATTCATATTGATCGTCTGCAATAAACTGGTGTCTGGCGAACCTTCGTCGAAATTGACGTCGTAACTCCCAAAGCATATACGTGCGAGTTATTTCTAGCAACACTTTTTGAATCTGTGCTTCTGTCTGTTGGATCTCAATTGCTAGTTTTTTATTCATCCTATTTTAAAGCAATATCATCTATAAGTCTATGATCTATAAGTCTTTGCTATTTTGCATTCACATATTCATTAGTTATACAATCTATATATTCTTACCTATGGATTATGACCGCGAGAATGATGACAATCACCACAATGATATATATTCCAACCACAACTGCAAAAAAAAAAATACACTTATGTTGACATTAATGTCGAACTAATAATGCACCAAGGTTCTTTGAAAAGAGGACTGCATCCCCATAGAATTACCAGATAAGCTCTAGTTCGTTTGATCCAACGTCGATGTGATGGGATCGGGTGCTTAAAAATGATTTAAGGTATCCAAGCCATTATACGTATAATGCGTCATATGTAATCTTCCCATTGACTGGTATATCTAATCTCTTCACACATGAAACATGGTTTTAAAGTGTTTGATCTACATGTAGAGTAGGATTACTAAATTTGGTATTTAAGTGATTACTTACTAAGTGATGTCTTGTTCCATGTATCAACCGGGTGGTTATACGCCTGGATATTGCATTCTACAATATCAAGAACAAAATAACTGTACATTTTAAGCTAAAGAAAGTTTTTAATCATATTGATTGGAAATATACAAAAGGCGAAGTTAACATTGTGTCAAACGTATTCACAATCAAAAACATATACAAAATCGAGTGTAGGGCACACGGACCTCCGACAAAAGCGAAGGTAGGATCAGGTGCCATGGAGGAAGTAAGCATCCTCTGCTGACGGGTCACACCGCCGTGAGCCTTAGTCGAAATAAAAGTAAACGGGATTATCGGTAGTCAAATCTAGTAGGAATGACAGTCTAACAAGGGTATGAAACAAATCAGTCAACATATGACTTAGTGATAATTTGTAATCCAACAGGTCATTATAGCGACCGTAGAATTTGCGAATGATGATTTAAACGAGATTCGTTATAACCCTGCAGCATCAACTTTTTGTAAGTAGTTGGCCTCGCTTTAAAAAGTCCGCATACGCATAGCATGCTCTTGCGTATCGAATCAACTGGGAGATATACACCCATAAAGCAGGTGATAGTGGTATATTACTATTGTATTTTATTTACATTAGTTGACAATAATCTATAATTAGTGATAACATTTTTCACAATTGAAAACACACAGAAAAGCTACAGTTGCAAAACATTTTGCATTTATTCGTATTCCTAGCGATTATTGGCAGATGAAATTTGAGAACCAGTATTCTGAAATATAAGTATCAGATGATCAGTATATCCAATTTCAATAACATCGTTTACAATAATTTCGCAAATCCCATCGTTGTCATAACTATATACATTACAAACACAGCATAGGACATCCGATGTATTTGTTACCAAGTACATAGGAAGTACGAGGTGGCTCACAACTTGTTATCATTATTTTTTATATAAAGACAAATTATTACTTTGGCACTGGCATTGGTTTATGTGGAATCATTTTGAGGCGTGAGGGCCAATGTTCGTGGGTAACAATTTGTTTTTGCATTTTCGTAGGTACGTAATTTTGTGGGCAATTGATAGATAGTATGAAATAGACATTAATAAAGATGAAAAGTCAAATAAGATAAGTTCGTTGGGCTGCTAATTTGTGGGTAAGAATGACCCACGAAATACATGAACATTGGTCGACCAAGAACAATTATTGTTCCACAGTATCGGTAATAAATGTGCATTTTAGCACTGTATAAAATCCTATTTAACGACAGGTTACCCGATATTGTTTAACGGCACGTTGGGAAGACAATTAGCTAGCAGCAATACTTTCACACTTGACCAAGATTATGTAACGAATTAAATTCCTCACCGTCTTTGAACGAGGCAGCCGCACGGTTAATTTTTGTGTACTGAAAGCAAGGACGGGATTTACTATAGACAAATTGTGCTGATGAATAAACAAAGGTGATTCACTCGTACTTGTAAAATAGGCATATTGTTAAGCCGCGGATGCATTATAACGGAAAAATGATCGGAAACGAACATGGCCGTTTTATTGAGAGCTGAATGTATTCATATTATTATTATCCATTAGAATAACACAGTCAATTCCATTGGTCTAGGGCTGGTCACGTGAAGGGAGATAATTCGTGATGTCTCCTTACGCGCGGGATGACAACTATGTTTTATCTCTTTAGATATTACTGAGCGCAGAAATACATTACAAAATATTTACGCATGATGTTTTGTCTTTTCCTCGTTCTATTATGAGGTCACAATCGAAAACGTTTTGCCTCGTGTTTTTGTAGAAAAAGTTATTACGATCTTGATGAAGTTTTATGTCAAATATAAAAGTCAAGATTTTTTTGAAGACATTTTACTTTTAATATTCTTCATGAAAGAAATTTATTATGGACTGCTTAACTGGGAAACATCACAAGTTTTCAGATCTTACGCGCCCTTGGATGATAACCCAACTTGGACCTGATAATTTGGGATGACTCCCTGCTAAACAGTCCATAATTGTTGGTCATTAAATAATTTCAATTTCATCTCCTTTTTTTCTCCTATAAAAATTTGCGACCTAATATCACAAAATATTGGCCTGGAAAATTTTCGGTCCGCAATCAGACATCCTGTGTTCACAAAAGTGTATACTCGATTGTGACGTCACAATAGACCACGTTTCTTGACGTTGCTTTCATCACGATTATGAATTACTTCGCCGTTAGATTTCAATTCTTGTGTTTGTCATCATTTGAAATTTAAAGTAGATAATAATACGTTCGGTCCGTATACTAGCATACAAAAATAATATTAAGAACCCCCCAAAAAAAAAAAAAAAAAAAAAAAAAAAAAACTTGATTGTCACATTTCTCATACAAAGTATATAACCTATATATACTTAAAATATAGCAGTGTTAAAATTGTTCAATATACCATTTCAAAGTTCATACATATTAGTTTAAACTTACCATCTTTTTTGTTGTCAAAGATGGAGATAGAACCTGGGAACATATAAACAATTTCAATATATGATACATTCGCCTATGTAAGTTGATGCATTTTCAACAAAAACGATCGCACACTGTCCCCAATAAAATTCCTGAAGAAACATCGATGATAACTGACAGTGATCAATTAAAGGAGTAAAGGAGTGGCTTTACATAAAAAAAAATAGAAAACAAGTCAGACACCAGAGCCATTTAGTCGCATCTCACGATAAAATAAGCAACTGGTACTGAGGACCTATTCCCTCCCGGGATACAACGGGATTGTAAATCTAAGTAATAATAAAATGAGCTCTACTGCACATAAAAAATGCAAAGCAAGAGTTGCACAATAACGGATCTCTAGACACACCAGGAGTCTGACCAGGTTCCTAGAAGGAGTAAGTGTCCCCCGTGGACAGGTTCTGCCAGTTATATTTCTATCATGTGATAGCCGAACTTTGCGTAAATTATAATTTTGTTTATTGTTTTTATTAGGTGATTATTGATTATCAATGATATTATCAGGTTAAAGATACAGTTTGAGTGAATTATGATTATGATTTAAGGGGGATAGAAAAATGATTTTGGTCGATTGTGATTTTGCCAGGGCGCAAATACATTTTGTTTATTGTTTTATTTTCAAAATCTACCTAAGGAAAGACATAAGTTACGTTGTTTACAATTCTATTTTGGCGATGGGTCGGCGAATATTCATTAATGATAGAGATATTGCCATTAATATTTGATCAGTTTACACATTTGGTCACCAGGCATCATTTTACTAATCGACACACTGTGTATACATATTCATCATTATAATGACCACAGAAGTGCTGATTCAAATGAGATTATGCATGGCAACTCAACACCCCCCAAAATGTTCACCTTAATGGTCAGGTTTATAGAGATATGACTGTTTAGCTGTCATATTATTATGTCAATATCTAGGGTCAGCGTAGTCGAAATATTACTCTTAAATTAACGGTTCTGATAAAGAAAGCTAATGATATATTAAATTAATATATTTGATTTGGTGGCATTTATTCCTAGAAATAACAATTAGGTTTCGATTTACAGACATAAGATTTTTTTCTAGGTAACTATACGCAATATAAGCATTAAACTAATTAAATGTCTGAAAAAATAAACTGCAATGCTTCGTTTTAATTTCCATATAAGCTATTACGTGTAATACCCATGTTAATCCTTCCCCATCAATATGTCAACATCACTGTGATACTTTTTTTTGCATAGAAAGGACTGTCTGTATAGATGGCAAACAAGCTAAATGTTTAAGAATTAATTTACAAAACGTAAGTATATATACTGATAAAACAGAAAACAACCATTTACACCATAACTATCATCTACATCGTAATCAAAAGTTGGCAATCGTACACATCAGGTGTAAAGATGCCTCTGTTAAGCAGATGCTCTTTATTGCGAACTAAGTTTCTCTTGGCACGGATTGCAGCCAGGTGCGTCCATAATTTGAAAGATTTTTCTTTTGCTATCGCATCGTTAATAGTTGTTCGAATCCGGCTAAAATCATAAACATACAAAAATGAAAACTAATGTTAACGATTAATGGCAATCATACATAATCTGTAAAGGATTTGTTTTGAATAACAAAACACCACTACAGATTATAGCTAAGATTATGATGTATACCCATAAGGCAATGGCTCCCCTCTCCCGAATGAATTTGGTTAGTGCCGACCCTTTTTTAAAAAATATTTTAAAGTATTGTTGGCTTAGTAGAAATACCCGTCCTTAGTATTACTTAACAACGTCACGTGTCTATCCTTGTGACATATGTCTTACTTGCAGTAGGACTGACAGCTCCTTCCGTCCTTCAGTTCAGGTATGGTCAGTGCATCAATAGACGCGCAGGTAGAATTCGCTACAGGCAGAAAACATTTATTTTTAAAATTGTCAAGTTTATGCATGTTTTTCCTGTGTAGATTTTGTATTAAATTTTCTTTTCAATTGATTTTCATTAGGACAAGTATTGTAAGTTGTAATAAAGAAGAATGACTCTCTTTAAAGATACTGTTTTTGGATGATATTTGTTTGTTTCATTTCCAATAAAATGTTTTTATACGATGTCGAATCATCCACTGGTCGACGTTGAATGATAAATATGTCGTGACTTCTGGATTGTAAAAAGATAAGACTCTATTTAACGATAAATCACAGGAAATAACCGGTACCACTTGAAAAACGTGAAGTGGATTGTTCACATTACCCTCAATACGATATAGAAGATACTTGACTCATTTTTACCGAGTGATGCCATAAAACATACGTGTGGTGTTTATACCACATACCTGTGACGTTTAAATCACAGGACGGCACTATGCAACGATCCCATACTACTTTTCTGTTTGTTGTCAAACACCATGGTTCGTCAGAATCAAAATCTCGACAGTAGTTCTCGTGAGCCCCGGGATGGGAGCCGTAGTTGTGTCTGTGTGGGTACTGCTTGTTCCACGCTTGGCACGCATAACCTTTCTCTGTCATGTTCTGTGTCCCACGGTAACTAATTCCATGGATTTTACAATCTAAAGTTACAACAAACTCATTCTCATGATTGTTTCAATATCCAAATATAGCTCAATGAAATTTTCTCAAATTATGGTGATTTGGTTTTTACGAAAAAAGTGTAACTATTCTAACTGTATGACCATATAATTCCTAGTGGGCAAACTAAACAGTATGCATTCAACATTATGTCGTGTCCCGAAATGTTTCTGTATTCTAATATAAAATCGTGTTTCTCTAATCCTAATATCAATGGAGACGTGTAATCAATAAATGTGCAATGTTTGTGGGATTTTTTGTTTACTTACTGTGTGATGTCGCTGTATTTTTGAAAAAAAATATCGTGATTTACTTCTTTCTGTTGATATCGACATTGAGAACTGCACAGTGTTGGTGCTGTTTTGTTTTATTTATTGTCTGATGTTGACTGATTTATGATTTCATATATATTTAGAAGATGTAAAGGGCAAACCCAACGGACAGTGATTGATCTCGTATGTAACAAACAAAATACAAAAACCAGAGTTAGACGAACACAGACATCTGAAGGTGGGATCAGGTGCCTATGAGGAATAAGCATCCCCTGTTGACCGGCCAAACCCGCCGTGAGCACAGAATATTGGTAATTTAAACGGAGCAATCTGTAGTCAAATCAGTTTATGATAAAACGATTTAACAATTACGATGAAACACATGAGACATAATTTGACCCAAATGAAAGGTCATACTGGCAAACTTAATCGTGATATCACCCATATAATTTACAAAATGCTCCCTCTAAACGTGATCGTTGAAACCCCTGTATCAACAACTTGTTTGTTAATAGCTTTCTTTGATTCAAAAACTGATGATACACAAACAAGCTGTTGCGTATTGAATAAGTTGAGAGACGTACAGTAGGTGATAATGGAATGTTCCTACATAGAAAATGAAAGTTGACGATGTAGAACCTGAAATCTGAAAATATTTTCTTCCATAAAGTTGTGTTTTTAGTGTGTATATTTAATGCAATATCCAAATACGAAGCAGGCAATGACGACTGATATGCAAGAATTTGTTCTGCGTGCGAGTTTTTAGATGGAGGCAGGATATTTATAACCAAGCTGTGGTTGCTGGAATTTCAACAGTCACGTTTAAAGACAATGTTTCGTAAATTCTCTTTTTGTTATAACTTTTTAGTGTGCCAGTAAAGTTGTATAGTGTGTTTCGTGTGGGAAATTGCGATTAAAAATACTTTTAACAGATATGTGACTTTGAAATCTGGCAGTTCTTTGAAGTTCACTCTAACATAACCTTTTCCTGTGTTTAATTAGCCTTTCCAGTTAAACAGAATGAGTTAAAATGGGTTACTGAAAGCGTTTATTACTTTTGTAAAAATTAAAAACAGCACACAACATCCTCAAGGAATTGAAATTGAATGTTTATAAAGATTGATCACTGTTATATTTTACTTTACGTTTGACGACGGGTTGTCACATTTTCTTTATTTCGACTAAGGACTCACGACAGGTGTGACCAGTCGGCAGAAGAGGCGTACTTTCCCATAGAACCTGATTCTATTTTCGCCTTTGTTGGACGTCCGTGTTGCCCTCCACTCGACTTTGGATATATGTCTATGTGAGATTATGATTACGTTGAACACAATGATAACTTCGCCAATTAATGTGGAAATGTAATGCCCAGGGTCATGATCAATATAAATTGACGAAGTAATTAATGTGTTAAACGTAATCATCGTCCCAAAAATCATATAATTATACAAAATTGAATGTAGGGCAACACGGACCTCCGCCAAAAGCGAAGGCAGGATCAGGAGTAACGAAAAGTGGTAGTTTAGGATCGTTTACATGCTGATACGTTTTTCTTTCGTGAAAAAATGAATGATCTGGGAGAATTGAAATGTTTGTAGAGAAGTTGTTTACTACAATTAATTAACTCCGATATACAGGGAAATGAGAATAATTGTTTTTGTTATATTTATAATTTTGAGTTCACTTACCAACAAGATAGGTAATTGGGACACTTTGATCGTCGTCCAAGAATGGGGTAACGCTTTTCACTGCATTTTCTGAAAGAAAAAAAGAAAAAGGAAAAAAATGAATAGAGAAAGATTTAAATACTTTTCTGTGCAGAACTCAATATATCTGTTTGAATAAAATTCGCCAAATTAGCGATCGAAAATCCGTTTTTTTTTAAATTATAATATTTTTGTAAATGTTGCATAATACTGTAAAGTGAAAATATACTAACCACTCTGTACTCTACTCGACGCGCCGCTACCTGATTTACATGATAAAACAAAGTTAAAAAGATTACTCACATAAATAAAAATAGCTGTTAAATTGATCACAACTAAAGAGACGAGGAAAGCTGGGGGTCGTTATGGAATGAAATATAGATAAGGAGAAATGATTGTTTTAGGGGCATTGAAGAAAAAGACCATACAACATTTGGAAATATCTCACAGTTGTACTGCTCGACTCCAGTGTGTACGAGCTCTCTTTGCAGGCGGCTTACAATAAAGTTCTTGTCATGTTCTGTTACTGTCTCATCGGTGACTTCCATTAATTTTGACAACTTGCAATGAGCAAACTGCAACACTGACCTAGATTTTAAAACACCCTTTGTAAGAAATTGCACAAATGTTAACTTTTTTTTCATATTTCAACAAACGTTTAGCATACATGTTTTATTCTATTACAAACATGTTTTTACTAAACAAGCAGGACAGTATTGTGAGATAAACCTTCATAGGAATCCTACTGAAATACGTATCTAGACGTTCATGTGGTACTCTCTACCATACCTATATTGTGTGGATTGGCCAAGCTTATACCCAGTACATTTCTTAAGTAACGATCAATAAAGTAGCTGATATGTCATAATATGTAGTCTCTAGTTATTGTTTCTCACTTCTTTAATTGCAATTCAATCTTTTCTCAATTATATAAAAACGTTATTCGACAATTTAATATCTGTCTGACATTCAGATTAGTGACAATTGGTTAATCCAAATGACCCATGTGTCTTCTTCCAGAAATGTGATCAATTAAGTATTAAAGTAAATAATAAATAGGATACCTGCAGAATTGTCTTTTTGATTCAGTAAAAAATATGTTTTTCAGATATTTCAGACAAATTTGGTCCTTTTGCATTCCTTTTGTCAGAAATTCTTTTTGATTCTTCTCTAATAAGTAACCTGGAATTAAATGGAAACAAATACAAAAATAATTCACCCAAGGAACGGCAAAACAGATGAATATACAAAAACTCACATTTCGCAAAAATTTGCCTTGAGTCGTCTGTATGTAATGTCAGAGCTCTGGTCATGGTTCTGGGATCTGGACATTGTATGTTCTTCAGCTGTATTGTCTTAACAAGGCTTTGTGCCCGTCTGTTGGTAAACAGTTTAGTTTTACTAAGATTAAATTATCAAGAAGAAATTCTACGAAAAAACGAGAGTATGGATTTCTAATGACACGTAAATACGTATTCTCGACCGCTTACATATAATTCACTATTGGGTATATAACAAGGAGGGTTTGTTGTTGTTGTTGTTGTTTGTTTGTTTGGTGACTAGTGTGATTAATTGTTGTTTATTATATCTACCTTTTCATGCACAGGACTATATCACAGAACTAGGTCCGTTCATAATGTAGGGTTAACATTGAGTATGACCCGGCGAAAGTGAGTGCTAAACCCTTTTATGCACACCATCTGACTTTTTGTGTCAATAATTTTATATTTCTTTGTAGTTTGAGGGATTTTGCTTCTTGTTGCTTGTGAGATTGATGAAATAGATTACTTAATGTTTGTTGCCTGTGATATTTGTGAAACTGATTATTGTATATATGTTGTTTGTGAGACTTTTGGGATTTATTACTATTTGTTATATTATGGTATAGTTTTCTGTTTCTTTGTCGTTTTTTTTAAGACTATGTGATATAGATTACTGTTTCTTTTTTTTTACCTGTGTGATTTATGACATTAATTTCTTTGTTCTTTTTTATATATTTTTAATCGATTTATGTTTCTTTGTTATTTGTGAGATTATAAGATTGAACACTTTATTCATTGGCGAATGTTTGTATCATTCAAAATTTTAAACAGTTCCCTTACCCACAGTGAAGCAATGATGACGTCACCAGGTACATCAAATCTTTGTAAATACACTACAGCTGGTTGTACAGGGGCAAGAATCAGTACCTCGTTTGTAGAAACCCATCATTTACACAGAGATTATCACCTGCAGTGATAAATGGAGACTTGTATCACATGGATAATATATCCGTCCCGAATATGGTAAGCCCAGCTAGTCGATATTTTACTATAGTCTCGAGAATGGCTTAATCCCAGCTATTCGAATATTTACTATATGCTCGATATGATAGGAAATATAAATCCATATTACTTTACATAAATTGACCATTTCTAAAACGTAGTATTATCTCCAACATGCAAAGGTTTTCTTCTTTACTTGATATTGACTTGAAGTTGATACCCTATAAAGCTTTTTTTCTAATAGTTGTCTTTCTATTGCCCTTGATTTTCCAATCTTTTGTGCTTCACTTATCGCTAATTCGCTAATGATTGCTATTATGTTTGTTGAATCTTATAGATACGTGCTGTGTTTGAAACATTTAAATACGTTTGTTTTGACAACATGCAGGGAAGTGATATATTGCTTAATTGTTTATAACTGTCTGCCTACGTTCCGTGTCAAATTA
>CAJDSM010022513.1:2191-14040 GCA_903981925.1 Ostrea lurida
TCAGGCATTAGGAAATGTCTCAGTTTGGGTATGGATCGATGCAACAGGGAATAAAGTTAATCTTGAATAACAGGAAGTTGGAATCAGTACATCTAGTAACAACAATAGATATTCTACAAGAACTGTCCATAGAAGAGATCGAAGAATGACACATTTTACGGTGTGTGTAAACAGAGGAAGTGCATGCGAAATAATTGATCAAATGTGACTGGTGTCCACACTGGGTTCAATGGAGAGTTGGGATCCCGTGCTAAAAGCTAACAACTTTTAAATAGGAGCATAGTTGGTGTCCGTGAGAATTCCAACGGACTGTTGGAAGACCTCATGCATCACCACATTCCAAGATATGTCGATGAGAGCATTGCTTTAAAATATCATTTTCAGAGTACTTGTGCGTAGAATCAGAGTGGAGTTTTACAAAGTAATTTTTAGCAGATATGAATATTTCCTATTGCCATTTTTGTTGAAGAGGCATCTGTCTATAATGTTAAAAAGTCTGGTCTTTAATTTATCGTGATGAATTGTCATGCACTGTGCTGATAAATCATATGTTTTGATGCCGTTGATATGAGAAAGGTTCTGAGATTTCAAATTTATTAGAAGTTCTTTCAATTTTCTCTGAATCCAGATTTGTTTTACAACACTTCTGGCATATTTGTTTCACAATAACATGAAATTGCCCCTTCACAGCTCTCACTAGTTTGTTAGGAGTAAAGACAGGAGCTTTGTGGAACATTTACTAGAACCAACAATGTATCTTTGTTTGTAATTTAAAAAAAAAAGTTTTGGAATCCAGTATAGGTGCATGTGTAATTCATGTTCGCCCGTTCTATTGACTGGGATATTAAATGTTTTTAAAATTGAAACATTTTGAAAGAGCCGCTTCAGTTCAGGTAAATGATCACATATGGATCAAGTTAATAATGCAAAATTCGTTGAAAATGCAGTTGAAGTGATGAGCTAACAAAGACAATATTGTTACAAGCTTTGTCAGTTGGAATCAAAACATATTCCTCATATGAAATTCTTAATATTTTTTTAATCACTTTTGGTTTACAAAACACAGAAGGATAGATGATACGCACTTTTGTTTGTATTTGTCTAATACTTTTTAGTATTCTTTTACACTTTTTATCCAGGTATCAAGTTCTTTTTCCTTCGTCTGGAACAATCTTCGACAGAATTCATAATGGAGTTGAAGTTCTGTCGACCGAGGTTCTCTGAATTCAGAACCTTTTAAAATAACTAATAGCAGATCCTCAGTTTCAACTATATCAACATCATCAGTAATGACAGAATTATCCAGCTGGACTATAGTTGAAAGGAGACGAAGAACAAGAACATGTAAGTGGCTTCAATATAAGATAGTCAATATCTTGGTACTGTACGTAGAGTTTGCTTGTAATTAAATTTAAAAGTTTGAATACAATAGTGGGAGCATATTTGTAGGAAATGCAGGGTGTAAACTTGAATTGAAAATATGCTGGAAATATAATATATACTGATGTTTTTGGATGACGAAGAATGTTGCCTATGTTTAGGACATCTTTTCCTTTATTAGTAAATAAATTACTTTGTAAAATACCACTCTAATTCTACGCACATACTTTTATATTGATATGAAAATAGATGCAGAAATTCCTCATTGACAATATCTATGGAGTTTTCCAACAGTCTAAGGGACTTCCCATGGGCACGAATTTTCTTGTTCAATTTAGCTGACCTGTTTTGATATTCTTACAATTCATTCAAAAGCTACACGAAAAAAATGTGATTGCTGTGAGCTTCAACTCGACATTAAATATATCGACGACGTTTTTAGATGGTATAAAGAAAAATATACTCATTTTCATCGATATGTCGATTCGATAAATCCCAGTGAACTCCTAATAAAAGACACCATAGGGTTTTCCACATCTGATTTATTCTTAGATAAGGTATTGAATACAGACATTAAAGCGAGGTCAAATACTAACAAAAAAGTGATGTTGCAGGTTATAACGATCTCGTTTAAAGTCATTCATTTTCGCAATTCTACGGTTGCTACACTAACCTTGTTTTGCGAGTCTACAATTTCACTGAGAGTCATATGTTCACTTGATTTTATTTAATACCCTTTGTTAGACGTGTCATTTTCCTACTAGATTTGACTACGGGTAATCGCCGTTTACTTTATTTCGACACGGCTCACCGGCGAGTGTGACCGGCTCAGGCACGAGGATGAATACTCCTCATGGCACCTGATCCTACCTCGCTTTGTTGGAGGTCCGTGATTGCCTTTCGACTCGATCTGTATGTTTTTTTCGTTATGATTACGTAACACGATGTTAACTTCACCTTTGTGGCTATATTCACGGCAAATTAGAACAACTCAACTTCATTACAAACGGGATGACTTCGGCTGCTCAATCGATAACTTCCCACTATTTGTTGTCTTCAAAGATTCACAGAACAAATTTTCCAAGAGTGAAACTTTACAAGAAGCTATTATAGACATGTCATAATTATTGATAATAGAAAAGTAAAGATAACGAATAGTGGTCGATATCATAAAGAATACAAAACTAAGGGTAGAGCACACACGGACCCCTGGACACACCAGAGGTGAGACCAAGTGTCTTGGAGAAGTAAGATCCTCCTGTTGACCGGTTACAGCTGCCGTGAAGCTTCTATCTTAAGCAGGTAAACGGAGTATTCGTAGTAAAAACTAGTATGTCAAAAATGGACCTAACAATCGTACAAATTACGTCAGAAAGTTCATATCTGCAAATAGGATCATAATAACGACCAAGGGATTTTCGAAAAGCTGACTTCAAACGGGACTGTTGGAACCCCTGTAATATCAACTTATTTGTCTGTAGCTTGCCTCAGTTTTAAAATTTATTATATGCAGAACATGCTCTTGACTAAGAAGGCAATTGACACCACAACCTTCTTTATAGTAGGAACATAGCCAACTGATCAAGGAGCTGAAACATGAAGCACTTGTGTTCGATCACAAGTTTAAATATACCACCACAGATGAGATAACTCCAACCAAATCCATCATGCAGCGTTTACTTTATTTCGACTACGGGCTCACGGCGGGGTGTGACGGTCAAGCAGAGGATGCTTATCATCCATGCACCTGATCCACCTTCGCTTTTGTCGGAGGTCTGGTTGCCCTCAACTCGTTTTGATATGTCTTTGGATTAGATTACGTGTTTACACGATGTTACCTTCGCCTATTTGTCAAAAGAGTTCAAGAAGGCAATCCAGTGCTTATTGATAACACACAACTGAAGAGAGAGCAATGATACTTGCATGATGGACCATCTGCACTGGAGAGCTAGCTCGGATCTAGATGTCAAGGCTCAGGTTACCTCGATTGTAACGCTTGTCAACTAACATCATAATATATCCATACAGCCTACAGGAACATCAACAAGAGACATTAACAATGTCATAACATATATCATTGAGTCAAATGATGTCTGATGTGTTCATAGACATTTAGGCCGTGGACCGGTCAGCAGGGGATGCTCACTCCTCCTAGGCACCTGATCCCACCTCTGGTGTTCTAGGGGCGATCCGTGTTTGCCCAACTCTTGTTTTTGTATTCTATTTGGAACCTACGTAATTGATCACTTGTTCGGTACCTTTGCCTTTGACATATCCCTATATCCATACAGCCTATCAACAAGAGGACATCCACAACGATTCTAACACTTCTATCCACACAAAAGTAAACAAGACTCAGTTTTGCAGCCACTATTCCCTTTGGGACTCCTTGCCACAACACGACAAACTTGCTTGACACTTTCAAAGTCCGAGTCTGTGAACACTTGGTACTGCAGATAAAGATATCTTTTAATGCACACTTCATCATTGAAGCCCTTCAACACGGTAACTTGACCTTTTATCCATGTACGACTATGCTTCGTATGACATTTGCCAATTTTCATGAACAATGTTATTTTAGGATTATACACGAGAGGGTCAGCGTAGCCATTCACAAATACATCTTCAGCCATTATACACGTCAATTTTCAGCTTCAACAAGTTTAAGACATACTACAAAACTGAAGTCAAAGAGAATCCTACAGAGAGTCATATATCACATGAATTTATTTGTATTTGTAATGAAAGACAGCGGTGATTTTTTCCCTTCCAAATCTACACGTCCATGTTAAACAGCAGGATCAACTAAATTTAAAACATATATGTCCTATTAAAACATAACAAACCTACTGACAAGGTATGATGTAACATTGACCTCTGACCTCTAAATTCATACAGCATAATGATATTAAATTGCTATACCTTTGTATACAAAATGAAAGATTTTTGTTGAAAACTGTAGAAAACTATAGAAGATATCCAGTAACAATGAAAGTGATAACAAACAAACAGACAGGTTTGTGACCGACACCAATAATCCATAGGCGTCCTCTTTTAATAAACAATCTCCTCTCTATATGAAAGTGGAAAGCTGTATGTTGATTTTGTTTACAAGATATTGTGTCATATATAAGGAAAGTGTATCAAACTAAAATTGATGGTCTGAAGTGATATTGACCTTGAACCCCGACCGTGACCACAAAATCTGTCTTAATTAGTACGTGTATTGTGTGAAAATTATCATTCACATTTGCAAAAATGAAAAATATGAAAGCTCTATTTTGGAAACTTTTCAACATATTGTGTTACATTGAAAGTATAGGAAAGTCTGTTAAAGGGGCTTGGACACGTTTTGAACTAAAAATGTTCAAATTTCAGATTGCCTATTTTAATGTTTATAATGCTTGACTAAAGTATTTCTAATGGTCATAAAAATGTGATCGTCATCTGTTGACTTCCAAGTGAGATGAGTGACGTTAGATGTTTTATTGATCCGTCATAAAATCTTCCTGTTATTAAACTTTAAACAACAATGCAATTTGAATGGAATTGTTGCTGTGACAAATATACTTAAAGTTCAATGTGATTATCTTCAAAATACTTGTCAGTAAGAGGGAAAACTTTTAGTCAAACAGATACGTTAATGAAAAGAACGTTACCAGGTTTTGAATTTTGTGATTCTGCTCAGTGTCATAGGATTTGTGAATGATTGAGTCATATAAGCGTTCACAATTCTGCAGTACGGCGAAGTAATTAAAATGTTTAAAGTTAAATTAATTAGACTAGATTGTGTTTTATACATTCAGTTTAATTTCATTAGTTTTTTCCAAGAATATGAATATATTTTATTTTTTATGAAAACTATTCATCATTAGAATACCATTCAAAGCAGATTTACATAATGTACACACGTTGAACATAACCTGTGTTTGGCAAGATTGGTAAATATACATGATGTATCTGCCAAAGGCAAAGTACGTATCTGTTTTGCAAGTATTATTAAGAATAAATATTTAAATACTGAATAAAGTATGCATATTCAATATTAAAATGAGTTCATTTTGTATTAATACTGAGAATTCTAAACAGTGATTACCATATCCCAACGGTATATCTATTATCATGAATCGAGGTTAACGTATCTGTTTCATATAACAGCTAAACCTTTGAATAATTATAACCGTGAAAGGCTCTACATTGTTGCTCACGTCCAGTTTTATCTGAATAGTATCTGGTGACAATTGAATGATTCGAAAAGAATTATCGTTTTCAGCCAAATTTACAGTTTAACCACGACATTCACCTTCAAATCAGTTATTGTATCATGCATTGATAGTAACGTGTCTGTTCATTTTCATTACTCTTTGAACTTTGAAAAAAGCAAAAAATAAAATATTGAATTGGTCATAAAGTTTGTATGGTAGAATGCTTGTTAGTTGGTTTATCACTGTTTTTTACTAGAAACAGCGAAAACACACTTTTCTTCCCCCAGGTACTGACCATCATTATTTCTAGTTAAGGTAACGTAATCTGTTTACAAATAATTCCATGAAAAGTTCTTAATCTATTTAACCATTGATTGATATGGGCTTTCTTTATTAGAATTATTATATCAATATATTGATAAATCTAGGTAAATCCACAAAATTTGTTTACCAGTGTTTTATGTAAATTGCTGCACTTTGCTTCACAACCATATGTCTTTTAAATAAGCACATTTTAAAAGATTACAGGATACGTTACCTTTAAAGACGCCAAAGAGAAAATCTTTCATAATTTTAAGTTTGAAGTCTAGATATAATATTTATTACACAATTTTAATCAATTCAATGAATCAGACTTTTTTATATAACGGATGCTGAAAAGTATGGAGAAATAGTGTTTGTTTATATCAATGAAATATAATGTAATGGTTTTCGGTTTACCTTATTGAAAACTTGTGAAGGCATATTAAAAAAGGTTACAACTAAATAACTATATGATGATGAAATACTACTGAAAGGGTCAAACTTATTAGCTTTTGGTAAAATTTTTTGAATATCTTAAAATTTTGTTATTTTGGTGTAGGTGAAGGCAAAATTACTAGCATTAGAATCAATCATTGGTGTTGCAAGTACGTATCCTGTTTTAACGGAATATAGGGTCCTCTATTACATCGAGCCTCATATAATAAAACGACTGCGCGTAAAAGGTAGCACTTCGATCTAACAATATAATGGTGAAAATTCATTATAGAAATGAAATATTGAGACTTATTCGATTTTCATTTTTTGTTGTATTTTTTATTCCAAATGTCCACTTAACGGAGATTAATATTTTTTTTCACCACCTAAAATTAATCACCCAGGCCTTGTGATTTCTTTTGATAACATCTTAGTGTTTGATGGTTCAGGAAGCAAACTTATTATTACCCCACTTCTAATGTTGAATATTCCTACATAACAATACATTAATGCGACTATTCTAACATGCGCACTATGTCCTGTATTACATGTTTGGGTCATACTGTATAGTACGTCAGTTGCTTTAAAATATCACATTAAACTGGGTGAAAGCTAGTTCAGTTTTCGTAATATTGTATGTATATGTTACTCGTCTTGTTTGTCGGCATTGCCAGTCTTCCATGTCTGCTTCGAGCTACTTAAATATTTTATTGAACTAGACAATTAACGGCAAAGCTAACAGCTCAATTTAATGACAACGAGACTATTCAGCTTCTCCATCTTCAACTCCTCAATATTATTTATTGATATTCCACATCGCACCTGCATATGGTGTGTATGTCTCTCAATCTATTCGATACGCAGAATAGCTTAGCTTGCTTAAATCAGATTCTTTTAATCAAGGCAGCGCTATTACAACAAGTTGTTGGTTACAGAGTTTAACAGTCACGTTTAAAGAAGCATTTCGCAAATAACGATTTAGTTTTCCATTTTGGACCTACATTGGGCCCAAATGCTGTTTTTGTGGTATTTCATAGCAATTGTTGAGCCGTCTTTCATACACTGATTTACTATCGCATTGCTTCCGTTTACCTGATCGAGATCAATGGGCTCTCGGCGGGTGTGGACCGGTACAGGGATGACTTATACTCTCCTGGTCACTTGATTCCACTTCTGGTGTATGCAGAGATACGTTTTTTCCACCCTGTTGTTTTGTTTACGAACTATTAAAGATTTATTAGATAAATCACTATTCCGTTATTTTGGCCTTTAACATTGCGAGTGTGGTCTTCGTGCTCTACTTGGCTGGTCGGTGAGTTGGGCGATATTACACATCTCGACTGGGCCTTCAGCCTTACTTCCACAGGAACTAGAGCCTGCCTGAAATGTGCTCCGTACCTGACTTACTGGGGGTACACCGACTCTGGGGCTGTTCACCTGTCGTCGAGAGATCTTACTGTAGCGCATATATGTTCAACACATTCGACATCACGAACCGGGAATTTCAATCAAAGGGTCAAGGTTAAGAAATTGCTGTGTTTTAACACATCTAAGTGTGAAGCTTTGTATAGAATAGAATCTAATCTAATATATCAGAGACCCATACAATGATATATAAGAGGGCGTAACATAGCACGAGGAAGAAATACAAGAAGAATTAGAGTCTTTGTTTTTTTTTTTGTTTGTTTTTTTTTGTTTTTTTTCTTTTTTATTATTTATTGCCTTTTGCTCATAATTCATCAATATAGAAAACATGACAATATTAATATTTCCCAGATTTTCCACTTCGCACAGTATCTCACACCCCTTGTTCGCACTCTTTCATCCTGCATAATTATTAGTTGTACAATATATATTATATATACTCATATAAATGTACATGTAACTCAATTATTCTAAATGACTGTTCAGGATCGTCAAAAAATATTTTCATTTGCCCTCAAAGTTTGTCAATTTGAAAATTTTACATATTTAATTGCAACAAACTTCTCACCTTGTAATTTGAAAGAAAGATAATGTAATAATCCAGTAATATTGGAGTTTTGTTTTGTTTTGAAAACATTACAAAATGTATTGGTTCTGGGATATATACAGAATTATAGAAATTGATAACTTTTATTACCATTCAAACTGAGAGCTTTTCCACCAGATATAACATTTTGTATATTAAATATCTGCATTCTTTAGATGAATCTTGTCAGTAAATTGCAATGCTTAAATCACAGGATTGATTATATCCAAAGGTGTTATATATTTGCAAACAATTTACAAAACGCACACATTTTTGATACTTAGAGTCGAAATATCTTTTTTATTAACGATCACAATTGGTAAAATCAAAACTATGATTTTGATATGTAAAATAGAAACAAATGTATATTTTCTATGAAGATATAATGTATATAGTTGGTCTTGGGAGAATAATTTCTAAATATATAAAGGAAATTACAAATACTGAAGATAGGGAGGATGAACAGCCCACTACTCTACGGGAGAACCCTCCTGGGAGGGTATCACACCCAGAGAGGTGGGAGTACTCGTTTTAACAACTTTATAATCATTGGCAAAAAGCTGATTTTATCTCTCTTTTGCGCACGCAAAGATTGAAGATCCTCCTTACGGTTGATAATTCTCGGTTTTCATAATTAGCTGCTCTGTGAATGACTGGTCCTTTTTATGATAAAGTCAGGGAGCATATATTGTTATTATATCAATATCATAACTAGCGAGTAACTTTCTGGAACATTTTTCATGTATCGAATACAGTAGGGTTATTACTTAGATAAGGTAGAAAGGGAACTTAAATAAAAATAGGGTTGGATATAACATTATTTTTTATCCATATCACATTTCTACTTGAACACGACATATTCTTGAAAGAAAATTTGATATAATCAAGATAAATTTAAATAAATAGTCCAGTAATAAAGTTGTCATTGGTAACATAAACTGGCAAGTATTATTCTGCAATAGGATCATAATAGACGACCAAGGATTTTTCGAAAAGCTGGACTTCAAACGGTGCTTTGGAACCCCTGTAATACAACTTATCTGTGTCTGTAGCTTGCCTCAGTTGTTAAAATTTATTATATGCAGAACATGCCTGTTGACTAAGAAAGGCAATTTGACACCACAACTTTCTTTATAGTAGGAACATTAGCAACTGATCAAGGAGCTGAAACATTGAGCTTGTTGTCGATCCAAGTTAATAATTACCACCACGTATGAGATAACTCCAACCAAATCCATCATAACATGCGTTTACTTTATTTCGACTACGGGTCCAACGGCGGGTGTGACCGGTCACAGCAGAGGATGCTTATCATCCATGCACCTTGAATCCTACCTTCGCATTTTGTCGGAGGTCTGTTTGCCCTGACAACTTCGATTTTGTATATGTCTTTTGGATTATGATTACGTTTTACAACGATGTTACCTCGCCCTATTTGACAAAGATTCAAAGAAGGAAATCCAGTGCTTTAATTGATAACCAAACTGAAGAGAGAGGCAATGATACTTGCATGATGGACCATCTGCACCTGGCAGAGACTAGCTCGAATCTAGACTGTCAAGTGGCTCATGTATACCTCGATGTACGCTTGTCAACAACATTCATAATATATCCCATAACAGCCTACAGAAACATCAACAAGAGGACATTAACAATGTCATAACATATTATCAATTGAGTCAAATGATGTCTGATGTGTTTTTCATAGAACATTGTTAGGCCGTGGGACCGGTCAGCAGGGGATGCTCACTCCTCCTAGGCACCTTGATCCCACCTCTGGTGTTCGTGGGGCGATCCGTGTTTTGCCCAACTCTTGTTTTTGTAATTCTATTTGGGACCTACGTAATTGATCACTGTTTCGTTTACCTTGTCCTTGTACATATCACCTATATCCCATACAGTCCGATCAACGAAGAGGAATCCACAACGAGTTCTAACAAACTCTCCACACAAAGTAACAAGACTCAGTTTTGCAGCCGACTATTCTCCTTTGGGACTCCTTGCCACAACACATCAACTTCCGCTTGCGACTTTTCAAAGTCCGAGTCTGTGAACACTTTGGTCTGCAGATAAAGAATCTTTATGCACACTTCATCATTGAAGCCCTTCAACACGGTAACTTGACGCTTTTATACCATGTACGACTATGCTTCGGGTGAGTCAGATACAATACCGGAAAACATATCTCGATATAAAATAGATATTGACATTTTGCCATTTTCATGAACAATGTATTTTAGGTATTATACAGAGGGTTCAGCGTAGCCAATTCACGAAATACATCTTCAGCCATTAATACAGACGTCAATTTTTCACTTCAATCCAAGTTATAAGACACTACATACAAAACTGAAAAGTCAAAGAGAATCCTACAGAGAGTATAATATGCACATGAATTATTTGTATTTGTAATGAAAAGACAGCGGTGATTTTTCCCTTCCAAACTACAGCACCATAGTTAAACAGCAGGATCAAACTAAATTAAACATATTATGTCCTATTAAAACATAACAAACCTACTGACAAGGTATGATGTAACATTGACCTCTGACCTCCTAATTCACTACAGCATAATATACTTAAATTGCTATACCTTTGTATACAAAAATGAAAGATTTTGTTGAACTGTAGGACTATAGAAGATAATCCAGTCACAGAAAGTGATAACACAAACAGAACAGGTTTTGACCGACCCATTACCTGGCGTCCTCTTTAATATACATTCCCTCTCTATATGAGGGAAGCTAGTATGTTGATTTTGTTTTACAAGATATGTGTCAATATAAGGAAAGTGTATCAAACTAACTTGATTGGTCTGAAGTGATAAGTGACTTTGAACCCGCGACCGTGACACAAAATCTGTCTTAATTATAGTTTTGTCGTGAAAATTATCATTCACATTTCGCAAAAATGAAAAAATATGAAAGCTCTGATTTTGGAAAACTTTTCAACATATGGTGTTAACATTGAAAGTATAGGGAAAGTCTGTTAAGGGGCTGGGACACGTTTTGAACTAAAAATGTTCAAAATTTCAGATTGGCCTTTTTAAATGTTATAATGCTTGACTAAAGTATTTCTAATGGTCAGAAAAATTGTGAATCGTCAATCTGTTGACTTCAAGTGAGATACAGCACTTAACAATTCTTGTGTTATGAAAACAAGGCCCGAGCCATATTTTGCCTACAATATATTGAATATGCTACTAAACGTCCATTTAAAGCAGATTTTTTTTAAATTTGAAGTTCATTCTAAAACACAATTAAAACGTGTCTAGTGTTTCCACATCTCAATTGTTTTAAACATGATATTTTTCTACGAAGCAATTTTTTTGTAAACATAAACAAGGCTCGCCTTGTTTGACTGAGCGCATGTAGACTGTATCTTACTTGTAACTCAACAACTGGCTTTCAAAAATTTTGCTGACACTAGAAATAACTTGATCAAGCATTTTAAACATCAAAATTGGGAATCTAAAAATTTGAAACATTGTGTCCATCCCTTTAAGACTGAAGCTC
>CAJDSM010022513.1:14065-27325 GCA_903981925.1 Ostrea lurida
GCACGCAGCTTGCAGGTGGTCAACTGCGTTTGCATGAAATATGAGAAATCCTATGTTGAAAATTATTCAAGATACATGTACATGGATCACGATGCAGCGAAGTGCTGATGGGTGGAAGACAATGGCAATATGTTCATGCATACATGTGCAACGGTCATGTGACCAAATCCAAATTGTTTTCTCCTAATAACTGTAGTCTTCTCCGACTTTCGGGATGCTAAGATGAGCGCGGGAATCACCTGGCGGAATATTTCGCAGACGAACATCTCTCACTGTTTGCTTCAGGCTTAGTTTCTTGTGGTAGTCCCATCGTATATGGTTATCCAGAGTGGCCTGAAGATCCTCCGCAGTTGGATAAGGCCATACCTAAAATTATACATTTCAATTAAACTCTTGTTTTCATATTCAACTTCCAGATTTACTGGAATCGAATTTTAAAATACGTAATCAAGCCTGAGGTAAAATATTACTTTCCCTCTTTAGAAACCCACCATTTTGGTCTATGAGATCTAGTGATATTAGCTTGTAAGGTGGAATAACCTTAAAAACATTATAAGGGCAATTTTACTAAATGGCTAGATTTCTTGGATAAAGTTTACATTTGAATATGCCAGCGTGGTAATTTCTGTAAACAATCATGTTCAATGAATGGCTTAACCTACGGAAATTCATTTAAATGAATTAATCATAATAGTACCACGATTTCATTAAGAATAAAACACCTTTAAATGCAATGTAGATGAGGATTTACTAGTCTTTCAATTGCTTCATAACTTAAAGGGGCATGGATCCATACGTTTTGAACTATAAATTTTAAATTTCCTTTTTAATGATCATGTTATTGCATTTGTTGAGTTACAAATACGATATGTGCAGCAATTTCAATTCTTCGCTATGTACATTGTAAACAAAGCCCATGCCATGTTTTTGTTTACCTATTATTGAATATACGTTCCGTTTAAAGATTTTTTCAAATCTGAACGCAATTAAACAGTTTCCAGTGTTACTCACATCACATTTTGTTTAAACATGGTATTTTCTGAGAATCAACCTTTACGTAAACATAAACATGCAAAGCACTCGTTTGAGCCTTGTTTACATAGCAAAGAATTGTGAGCACTGTATCTCTCTTGTAACTCAACAACTGACCTTTAAATTTTCCCGACCATTAGAAATAACTTGATTAAGCATTCTAAACATTATTAATGCAAATATAAAATTCAGCTCAAAATGTGTTCATGTCCCATTAACACAGGTAATTTTTTGTGCATTAGCTTGTAGGGTGGAATAACCTTAAAAACATTATAAGGGCAATTTTACTCAATGACTAGATTTCTTGGTAAAATTTTACATTTGAATATGCCAGCGTGGTAATTTCTGTAAACAATCATGTTCAATGAATGGCTACCCTGTTTCTATTGTTCCAAATATTTTACATACCGAGAAATAACTAAATGTAGGAGAGGGCGTTCTAAGTTTTAAGAACTTGTGCCCAATCCTTTTGTCTATAATATCTTGACAATAAAATATGTTCAATTCAACTGAATTTAGAGTTATATTTGTCAATATAAACCCCTATTCTATACAAATAGGCGAAGGTAACATCGTGTAAAACGTAATCATAATCCAAAAAAACCATATACAAAATCGAATGTAGGGCAACACGGACCTCCGACAAAAGCGAAGGTAGGATCAGGTGCCATGGAGGAGTAAGCATCCTCTGCTGACCGGTCACACCCGCCGTGAGCCCGTAGTCGAAATAAAGTAAACGGGATTACCCGTAGTCAAATCTAGTAGGAAAATGACAGTCTAACAAAGGGTATGAAACAAATCAATCAACATATGACATAGTGATACTTTGTAATCGCAAACAAGGTCATTATAGCAACCGTGGAATTTGCGAAATGATGACTTTAAACGAGATTCGTTATAATCTATATTATGCAATGAAGACACATCTTTTATAAAATTGAAAAGGCTTGAAAATAGAGCAGAAGAAAAATCTGTCAAAAAATAGATACAAACGATGCATAGATAACTGTTATTTTATAAACAATGCTGATAGACGAGAGAGAGAGAGAGAGAGAGAGAGAGAGAGAGAGAGAGAGTGCACTGCCACATGTTCCCTCAGCCGCACAAGCTGATTGTTAGTCAGGTTCTCTGCGTGAAGAATTTCTTGTTTATCATGATGACTTCCACTCCGTTACTGACTAGACTAAAACTAGGCTGATTCTCAAAACTTATATCCTGTAAACCCTGAAAAATTAACAAATGTGTACCTGTATTATTCTCATTACTTTATACACCAAGGAAAGAGTTTCAACAGAAGATTCGATATTTTTGTTTCTTTCCTAAGTGTAATTTTGTGCCAAAAGGATATAATACGTGTTTCACTGTTTGTATTTATATGTCCAAGTTTAACGTGTCAACGACTGTTATTACGTCAAATTCGAAAGACCCGCTAATATCCACCATTTCTAAATGTCGAGCGTAAAGTAGCAATCATTAACTATACTTTATGTCTTGGCCGTCAATGTAGGAGCAGGGCTCGAACTCACGACCTCCAAGTCACAAAACGAATGTTCTAACCACTAGTGTAGTGAATATATGTGAGTTCATGGAATTAAAAGCTAATGTGATGAAGTTTTCAATGTTTTAAAACTTAGGGTGAAATCTTACAAAAATCTGGCCTTTCGTGAGTGTATGACAGTTCACAAAAACGTACTCCCCGCCGTCATTTTCAATGGCGGATGGTTCGTCCTACAACAATAAAAAAAACCACATTCAACATTTGCTGATATCATGTTTCGCTATGGTTTGTGGAAGAAGACAAGTGTTCACTTACGTCTTTTGTTGAGGGCGGGTGATTAGACATTCTTTCCTGAGTGACGTCACCTCCGGTTAGCGTGTAGTCAACGGTCTCGTCTTCCAGCGTTTCCGTCAGCTCTGTTTTGGTGCGGACTGTGATGTAATACATAGAATGAGTAATCTAACCACTGGCGATCGACAGAATATCATATGTAGCATCTATCTATCTATCTATCTATCTATCTATCTATCTATCTATCTATCTGTCTGTCTGTTTATCTATCTACAGTCGAACTTCATTATGTCGAACTCGATGGAAAGGAGAAAATACTTTCATTGATTGGTTGATTATTTCTTGTTTTAAGTCCCACTCGAGAATATTTCACTCATATGGAGACGTCACCATATGAATGAAATAAATACTTCGAGATATCCATGGATTCAAAGTATCAAGGGTGATATTACTAAGAAAATAGGTGGCTGGGACTTCTGAATTACTTCGACATAACCATGGTATTCGAGATTTCAGTGTTCGAGATACCGAAGTTCAGCTGTATCTATCCATCGATCTACATTGAAAATTTTAAACATGGATTATATATCATTTATCAAAACAATATCATTCTGCAATTGCTAGACTACTGATTTTGAAACCAGTTTGATACCATTAACCTGTGTAAGCTCTAGAACTCGATAACGTGAATTCTACTTACAGTAAAACATGCATATAAGTCAAACATCCACTGTAATTCACACTGGTAATTTACCAGTTCTAATTCACTGACGTATAGATATATCTTATATATTGGATCTATAATTTGCGATGTGTAACTATAGCTAGTATCTGTAAAATTATATTTAACTTCTATATAATTTCGTTTACAGATGATATGTTCAGATTAAATACTCAATGATTCTAAATTTTTGTAAAACTGGTAAATTACTAGGAAGCAATACATTGACAATTTATGCGACATAATCAATGCGATTTGAAATATTACCGGTCGTGGCAGATTTTGAATTGTCCGTTTTCTTTGGCTTTGACAAGAACGGTCCCTGTGAAAGATAAGAGTAAGTAAATTCATATACAGTACTGTATGTGCAATTTTAAAATAGTATCACATTGTAGAAATAGCAAAGGAAACGAAACATCAATAGCTATATATTGTATGTAAAAGCATAGATAACGAACGTGTGATTCCAATCTCGTAAGTCCTAAATATAATACAAAACCAAACGTTGGGCAATCAGGGACCCCTGGACACACCAGAGGTGGGATCAGGTGCTAGGAGGAGTAAGCATCCCCTGTTGACCGGTCACACCCGTTCGTGAGCCCATAACCTTGATCAGGTAAACGGACAATCCGTAGTCAAATCAGTGGGTGAAAAAGGCTTAACAATGGTTATGAAACACATCAGACAGCATTTGACTCAATGATAGGTCATATTGGTAAACTAAATTGCTATAACGACAATAGAATTTACGAAATGCTGCCTTTTAAACGTGACTGTTGAAACCCTGCAACAACAAGTTGTCTGTAAGTAGCTTGCCTCGATTCAAAAACTGATTCACACGCAGAACAAGCTCTTGCGTATCGAATAAGTTGAGAGACATACACACCATATACAGGTGATGATGGAATATTGTTACATAAATATGGGAATTAACGATGGAGAAGCTGAAATCGTCCCGTTTGTCATAAAGTTGAGTAGTATATAAATAATAAAGTTGATTTATTATTGATTGATTATATGTTGTTTTACATCACTCTTGAGAATGTTTCACTCATATGGTGACGTCACCATTGCCAGAAGGGCTGCAAACTTGGGCCTGTGCTCGGCGCTCATGGCCTTTGAGCAGGGAGGGATCTTTATCGTGCCGCACCTGCTGTGACACGGGACCTCGGCTTTTGCGGTCTCATTCGAAGGACTGCCCAATTTTGTCGCCTCTTACGGCAAGCAAGGGGTGCTGAGGATCTATTCTAACCCGGGTCCCCATAGCACCTTATAGAAAACAAAGTATTCTAAGGTGCTTTACAATGGTAAGAAGAGGAATGCAACAAGAAAAAACGATTGGATGAAATGACAGAATGACATGTGATCTTATATCTGTAAAAGTATCCAAAAATAAAATCCACTACAATCAAAGAACGATATGTAAAAGGTGTAGTTGTTATGGTTTTTTTTTTTTTTTTTTTTTTTTTACAATAAACCTACACTCTACGAAAGAAAAACCCAACAATTAAATTTTTGAATATCAATACATGTATTTATTGTAAGAAAAGCAGTGAAGGAATACGTAGGAAAACTAAATTAAATCTTATTGGAATTAACTCCAATATGGTGTGTATGTCTCTCAACTTATTCGATACGGTTAGAGCTTGTTCAGTTTTTTAATCGAGGCAGGGCTACTTACAAAACAGTTTTTGTTGCAGGGTTTCAACAGTCACGTGTTAAAGGCAGCATTTGTAAATTATATGGTCGTTTAAGCAATATAGTTTACCAGTATGACCTACCATTGAGTCAATGTTGTATGATGTGTTTTATAGCAATTGTTAAGCCGTTTTCACAAAAATTTGAATACGGATTGTTCCATTTACCTGATCAAGACTATGGTTCACGGCGGGTGTGACCGGTCAACAGGGGATGATTACTCCCCTAGGCACCTATTCCACCTCTGGTGTGTCCAGGGATCCGTGTTTGCCCAACTCTTGTTTTTGTATTCTATTTGGGACTTACGAGATTGATCACTGTTCGTTATCTTTGCCTCTATATGAAATCTCATTGGCGTTAACTCTATTAACCTTTGAGACCAGGTTGGTGAGGTCCACGAGCGACATCCGGCGATACTTCCTTGCTTCCTTGTTCATCTCTTCCTCATCATCAAGTTCTAGTTCGGTTTCCGTTATAATGGAACCCTCGTTAGCTGCACGCTGCTTTAAATCTTCGATGGTTCGTTTGATGAAATTATTTTCTATCATCTAAATTTGCAATGAAAAAACCCCTGTATATACAGCAAACTAATTTACATTGCATGTCATGGTTGCGCGATAACCATTTTTTTTTTCACAAGAAACGGTTGTTTATATTTGGATTAGGTATTTACTTATTGATTGTCAAGAATGGTCAACGTTTCAGAAAGCAAAATTTTGATGATGACGATGATAATGATGATAATAATAATAGTAATCATGAATAATATTAAAATCCAAAGCACTGCAAATTCCCAAAATTCTTTTTTTTTTTTTTTTGGTTTAATTTTACATACAGCATTATTGTTATCTCTAATTTAGAGAGGTTTGGATATTAGAGAATGCAAAGCTTCAGGAAAAACGCGAGGTATGCATGCAATGTTTTTTCTTTTTTTATTTTTCACAAAATGTTTTCATGGTTCACATACATCCTCACACTCGAAATTATGTAGCCTCTAGGGCACACGAAAAACATCAAGGGAAAAACTACAAGTTGTGTCTACAGATGGAGCGTAGCAGATTTGGCACCGACTTCGTTTCGCCAAAATGGTATAGATCGTAGAAATCATGGGGATCAAGAGAAAATAATTAGGAAATCACCATCATTTCACGGTGAAGCCACGTGGTTTTCATTCAATGTTATTTTTCTTGTTTCATTCGATTCACTCAACATAAATGTCAATTCATCCTTAGCTATATAGATTTCGATGACATTGTAGCAAGCTTGTGCGTACTGTGACACGGGGCCTTCTCTTTTAAGGCCATATACAAAAGGACCAGTGGCATTATTTTTTAATCCTGTGCGTTTTGCAACGGAACAAGCACTACCTACGTTAAATGTGTAGTGCTTGATCCTTCATGCATCTGTACATGCATCTTAAATGTGTTAGATTTGATCCTATCGACGTTAAATATGCTATATTTGATCCTATCGACGTTAGATATGTTAGGCTTGATCCTATTTAGATTAGATTTGACCCTGTCGATGTTAAATGTAATAGGGTTGATCCTAACTACGTTGAATTTTATCATATCGTTGTTAGATATGTTCGATTTCATCCCATCGACGTTGAATGCATTGTGTTTGATAAATAAATCATTATACGGTACCAATTTTGACGCACCAGATGCGCATTTCGACAAATTATGTCTCTTCAGTGGTGCTCAAACCGAAATGTTGGAAATCCGAAACATGAAAGTAAAATTTTATAAAAAGAATAATGTAGTGCCAAAGACTGGAGCCAAATACTTCGAAGGATCAGAGCTATGCCTGAGGTAGATAATTACGTTAAATGTGTTGTGCTTGATCCTATCTACGTGAAGTTTGTTCGATTTGATCCCATTGACGTAAAATTTATCATACTTGATCCTATCTACGTTAAATGTGTTGGGTTTTATCTTATCTACGTTGTTTGTATTAGATTTTATCCCATCAACGTTATGTATGTAAATCTTATACGGTACCAATTTTGATGCACCAGATGCGCATTTCGACAAAATGTCTCTCATTAGGGATGCTCATACCGAAATGTTGGAAATGAAAAAAATGAAGAGCTGAAAAATGGAATGTCAAAGACTGGAGCCAAATTCGTTGAAGGATCAGAGTTATGCTGAGGGATATAATCCTTTATTTTGAAACAAAGAGCAAGGCACGGTGTTGGCAAAAATCTGCCCAGTGACGAAAGTTCACCAAAATTCTAAATCTAGTATTTGAGAATGTATCATTTATGAATATGACCATTTTTAGTTTCTATCTTCAGTAGTAGCTGTGATATCTCCAACGGAAAACTCTATATCAAATTGACGACGTCATCAATTTTGACGTTAATTTTGACGTTTCCCCAAGCGATATTCTTAGATGTCCGACATTTGGCCAAAACCGTACCTACTTCTTCATAATTTTCCCACTGCAATTAAATATATATCCGTATTTTCAAGCTAGTAACAAAGTACATAGTTACTGGGCTGTAGAGACCCTCGTTAGATTTGATCCTATCGATGTTAAATATATTAGCTTGATCCTACCTACGTTAGATTTGATCCTAACTACGTTAAATATGTTGTGCTTGATTCTATCTACGTTAAATATGTTGTGCTTGATTCTATCTACGTTACGTTAAATATGTTAGATTTTATTCTATCAGCGTTAAATACGATTTAATCCTATCAAAATTAAATATGTTGTGCTTAATCCTATCGACGTTAAAAATGTTAGGTTTTGTCTTATCTACGTTAAATGTGTTGTGTTTAGCTCTATCTACGTTAAATGTGTTGTGTTTAACTCTATCTACGTTAAATATGCTGTGTTTGACGCAGTTGCCTGGATTGATCGAAAGCTTGCAATGCGGGGCGCCTTCACCACTAGCCTACCGCGACCGATTTTATCCGGTGTCAGCTATGCACTATATTGGTCAGGGAGGCAAGGTATTATCAAGGTAACCTGGAGCTCTAAATCGTACTCACCCTTTCTTTTCCCTATTGTAACATTTCTATTATTAGTATGATTGTTACTCGTGGATAAATGTTTTGATAATTGAAATACATGTACATTAAATCAAAAACTATCTATCCATGAAAATATTTTACGACGTTTCTACACAGTAACTTAGAATATTTTACTGTACATTTTCCTAGTATTTACATAAATGAACGAAATATTTTTTTAATTAGTACCAGTGTTACTGTGGATTATAAGGAATTCAGGAATTCTTCTATGGAGATAAAGAAATGAATTCAACCTCGTTTTCAATTTAACAAGTCAAGTTTAACTTCGCTATGAATTCAACAAAAACTATTTTTAACCTCGTTGTGCATGTGACGTAGGTCATCGTAAGCCTCGTTTGTCGCCACATTGATTTCTGGGAGGGCGTAGTATCTAAGGGTGATGTTTTGCTGTTCTAACTTCTTCACCTCCTCGTCGTGAAGTAAAGTAATCTGGTCTTCATGTGACAATGTAGCACCAATCTTTAAGCACTCTTCGACTGCAAAGGTTAAAGAGGTAAAGATTATACCACAGAATGTTGTAAAGATTATATCACAGAATGTTGTAAAAAGTCACGTATGACGTCATGTAATGACGTCATTTATGACGCTACATACTAATTCTTGATTTTCTGTTGCTTCAATTTAATTTTTTAAGGGTTATCAATTGAAAACTTTGAGGTGGCTCACGACACATATGTAAAGTACATTGTATTATGATGTATGTCAAAGCGCAAAACATGTGTAATTTTGGGTAAAAAAACCCCATGATTTTCCAAATTTTATTTCAGTAAATATTTACAAAAGACTGACGGATTCTGCGAGACACTTATCCGATACTCTGTTCAATATGATGATGCACATACAAACATGATTTCATCACAGTGTGAAAAAATAGATTTCCGTACCCTTGTCTCGCCATTCCTTTCTCCTGCTCTTCGGTCGTTTCTTTGTTGGATCAATAAGTCTAAGCCTCTTCAACAGACTACAACTACCCTGGACAATGAAAACGAGGAAATCTGAATATTGCTCACAGAGTTATAATACAACTACCCTGGACAATAAACATGATGAAATATGAATATTGCTCACAGAGTTATAATTTGCAAGTATCTAATCAATACATGTATATCTAACAGATTTTGTGAATAAAAGTATCTTATACGACTCTTACCGATTTAACCACAAATATCCAGTCACTGTTGGAAGTGTCTTTTATTAGAACTTTTCCTCGTCTGAAAATGAAGACATGTTACACTCGTAGAAACATTTCATTTTGTTTAAAAATAACGCTCATAGGAATATTCTCATCTTGTTTGCAGAAAACACTGATAGGAACATTTTTGTTTTATCTCTCTCATGCAAATCTCTTCTCCTTTATTGAATTGAGATTTAGACATTTTAAGGGCTTTTTCGACAAATTCCTTTTTGTATTGTGCTTGGCTTTCCAAACTTTTGAGTTTCAAGCACCGCTGATTAAAAACTATTTTTCGAAATGTGACGCATACGGTGTACCACAATTATTTTCACATATATTTTCAATTGAAGACTCATAAAGTTTATTCAAATCACAAATGAATGAAGCAATAAGTACTTGAAGAAGCTGAATATTGCTTTCTTAGGATTGTCTGCTAACTTCTCCACCGGCCATTCTTCTAGAAACTTTAGGGATCTGTTCAGAGTGAAGAAAAGAGAAAATTTGATCATTTATACCCTAAATACTATCTTGGAATTTCCAAAAACAATGATAAAGTTGCTATAAAACGTCTTACTTTATAAAGGGATCGTTGACGTCACGGAGTCCGCCGGACATAAAGATGTCTATAAAGTCCTGCAATCCACAGAAAACCATCAGATAGCAAAACATCATACAGAAAACCGTCACATAGCAAAATATCACACAGATAACCGACACATCATTAAAAATCATCGACATATTTCCATAGAAAATCGACACATATCAACATACAGATAATCGACACATAACAGATAATCAACACATCACAGTTAATCGAGACAGATAATCGACATATTACCAAACAGAAATCATACAGAAAATTGACACATCAGAAATATTCATATTAGAGTTTGAGCAATCAATTTATAAAACTTAATACAGATTTGTAAGTCTACCTAAATCTTATTGACTTACATTCCAAAAAGTATATTACTAGAAGTTCAATAGAACAAGAAATAAAATTAGTTCTTACTTCATCGGACATGACGAGGAGTTCTATTTTTTCGCGGGAAATGACTGTCGTCTGCCGCAGTGTTCGTGTCATGATCGCCTGCTCGCCAAAACTATCGCCTCGATTGAGGAAAAGCACCGTCTTGTTAGAGTTGGACTGAACATCGAGGAAGGACACAACCGCTGGAAAAGGTAAGAGGTACTGCGAGTGGACTTAATCACATCTTGAGCAAGTCATATAGTTTTCAAGAGGAAAAGGTTTATAAAGAGACAAATCCTAAAATTATGGTTATTGACTATTAGAGTATGGAGAATGGGGCTTGTATGTTCAGTTCTCATACAGATTTTATATTTATTTCTAGATTGTTTGATTACCTGATCCCGTGAGTACAAAGTAGAAACACATAGGTAAATGGCCCTCTCTTACAATAACCCGTTTTGCGTCATATCTGAAAACAGAAATGTTCGTTTGTAATTTTGCATTCTTGAATATTTCACCTGTAGGATTGGGGTGAGGGACGCCACCTGCATCAGTTGGTGAAGTACCAGAAATGTTCAATGGCGGAACAGTAACGTAAATATCCGGTAGTTTCATTTACACATCCTTCTAAAGCGTACCGCTAAAGTAGAAACTACCACATGTCATTTCTCAGCTTTGTGGTGCTACGTGTACCTTTAGCACATTTGGTGATAGGTTCGAAATCGTTAAAAAATTTAATCCTTGATATTCTTGTATAGTGCATATCAATTAAATCGTCAAATTCACAGCACCTGGCGAAGTAAACAATGTATTAAACGTAATAATAGTCCCAAAAACATATATACAAAATCGAGTATAGGGCAACACGGATCTCCGACAAAATCGAAGGCAGGATCAGGTGCCATGGAGGAATAAGCATCCTCTGCTGACCGGTCCCACCCGCCGTGAGACCGTAGTTGAACCAAAATAAATTGGGTTACCCGTTGTCAAATCTAGTACGAAAATGACAGTCTAACAAAGGGTATGAAACAAATCAGTCAACATATGACTTAGTGATAATTTGTAATCGCAAACAAGGTCATTATAGCGACCGTAGAATTTGCGAAATGATGACTTTAAACGAGATTTGTTATAACCGTGCAACATCAACTTTTTTGTTAGTAGTTGGCCTCGCTTTAAAAAGTCCTGAATACGCATGTCATGCTGTTGTGTATAGAATCAACTAAGAGATATACACACCATAAGCAGGTGATAGTGGTACATTACTACATAGAAAAGGAAAGTTGACGATTGCAAAGTCAAAGTCATCACGTTTATCATATAATGTAGTTGTCAGTCTGCCATTACAGTCAATATAAAGGCAAGACTCTATTTTCTACTGCCTGGACTTACGATTCATACCACCCACAGGAGGCGATTTTCTTCTGCATGTCCACAGGGTATTCAGCTATCGATTTGTAGTTCCTTAAAGCAATCTGTACCTAAAATTATTACAGAGCCCCAACTTAAAACAGATCTAATCCTTCACTTATCTGTATTTAAATATTAATTCATGATTAGAATTGCGTTACTGATACTCTAAAATTCAAACAACATTGTAATCAATGTTGATATATTGTCAGTTCATATACTCACGGTATGGTTTGGATGTAATATTCTTTTCTATTTACATTTTAATATTTAAAAAAAAAGTAAAAAAAAAAAAAAAAAAATGAACACTTACATAATGTATTTCCTCTGCAGACCTCGTCTTTGGTTTCTTCTCCAAGATCCGACGAAGTTCTTGAGAAATCAGACCCTTGAGCAGCAAAACAGCAAGATGTCACAATGGGTATCAAAACTACGCTGTCTTCAGTTTAATATTTACTATTATATCATTTTCATCAGAAAGCAATGCTAACAAATACATCTTAAATGTATGGCATATTTTTTTTAATTCACTGCAGAATCTACCTCCTTTCCCGCTTTGTAATCAGCAACGTCAAACAGCAAGTCCTTGGTCTCATATGAATTGGTCAAGGCGTCTAAGGATTCAAACATTCCCAGGATCGAGTGCACTCTACAATAAGGAGTGAGTGTTTGAATCATAAATAGCATGTCCACTTTGATTCAATTAGAAGTCATACATTTCTCTTATATATTTAGCATGTAAATACCTGATTTTATATCATTTACAAACATACATAACCTATGTATGACGTCATAATCAATGACATATGAATACTACACTGGAAAATGAATTGATTTCAACTCTTTGCATCAATAATTATTCTATCATTACCATGACATTTTGTACAATGATGGAAGTCGCATAAGCACTTGATGATGTAAAACGGTAAGTACAGTGTACTTTACTTATTTCCAATTACATGTAGTAAACTACAATTTGAATTACTCAACACAACAATAAACCAAATCATGGATATACATGTATCACACAAAACTAAAATCGTCCCAACTTACAACAAACCGTGGGTGACACAAGATTTCAATATATTTGTATCCAAACAGCAAGCAGCCAAATCCTATGATAACCAAGAATTATACAATGAACTAAGGAAGAATGTGAATAGCAAATCTAAAGCCCTAAAGTCAGACTTCTCCAGAAACTGGAGAAAAATGTATCAGATGATAGACAGTGCAAGAAAACATCACCTTGGTTGAGACTTGCATGAACGAAGAACCCTCAGATTTACAACAAAATCATTAAATGATCCAAGAGAAACCATATTTATGCAGTAAGTGTCAGTTCTTATCAGAGTAGGTAAATGTCAAGTCTAATCAGAGTTAGTGTCAAGTCTAATTAGAGTAAGTAAGTGTCAAGTCTAATCA
>CAJDSM010022514.1:331-19733 GCA_903981925.1 Ostrea lurida
AAACACTGAAGGTGAACATAAATACAGTGGTCATTATATAAATAACTGTGTGAACTCTACACAAAGCTCTATTGAATGATTGTATAATCCTTATATATTTAATAAATCCCTTTCTCTCTGGCAGACGTCAAGATATTTGGTGACCTCTATGGCCACAGCAAGCACAACTATACATAGCGCAATGTGATTACAAAAGTATTCAGTCAGATGCAAAACGTACATTTCTATATAATAATAATATTAAACAGAGAAATACTTTGAAACACTTTTTTTCAAATGTATTTATACATCAATATTTGAAAGCACGATGCCAATGGGTCACACTGTGTAAATTCATATATCTCGCATAAATCGAAGATTTTTATAAGGGGTGGATCTGTAGCTCGCTGGTCTGTCGGGCAATATTTTTTCAGTGGCGGATCCAGGAATTTCAGAACCAGAGGGGGGGGGGGCGATATAATTTTGGGGGTTTAGAAATTGTTTTGATGCTCTTTACACATACCCTATGTTTTTGTAGTGAGAGTAGAAAATAAAATACATATTGTAAGCCTTGCATGTTGACTACAGTTAAAGGGTATGCGTATTATGCAGTCACAATTTACAAACACACACCAGAAAAATTTCCAACGGGGAGGGGGGGGGATGCACCGCCCTAGATTCTCTTTGTTTTTCCTAGAGAGCTATAGATGTGCAGCTATATGATATGTAGACATACTTACGATTGTGAGTGGATTTTCCAGGCGCGGATCAAGATTACAATAAATTTCGAGAGACGTTTCCATTTCATGTATGGCCGAACCTGAAATTAACCATCCACACATTATGTATATAATGATTTAAGTACATGTATAACAAAGACACAAGTACTACACCGGGCAAAAAAGTTACAATGAAGAAAATTTTGTGACATTCGCAAAAATATGTTTCATTATCATAATTATCTTTTGAATTCAGGGAAAAATACTTTAGATGTTTATCATATGAATTAAACTTTCATTCATTTTATTTCTAATTACATTGCATTTTGTATCAATGGTGTACTGCAACAAAGTCTTATTTTGAAAAGGTGAAGAGGACCAGAGATAAATCTTATAGCTTCTATATAAGTAATATGAAATTGACGGACCATGGATATACCAATGCCTACGAGGAGTAAGCACCCCCTGCGGACCGGTCGTATCAATGAAATCCTATGTACTCCTGTAACAGGGGGGTTTTGGGGAGGGGGGGGGGTTATTTTCTAGTTTCTTGCGTTGTTGTCTTGTTCTTTGGGGTTGTTTTTTGTTTTTGGTCTTTTTTTATATGGTTTTTATTTTTTTTATTATTATTTTTTTTTTTTTTTTATTTATTTTTTTTTTTTTTTATTTTTTTTTTTGTTTTTTTTTTGATTGTTTTTTTTTTTTTTTTTAATATTTTTTTTTGTTTTTTGTTTTGGTGTATGAGAGTAAAACAGTAATTTTGAACCGAAAAAGTTAATATCAGAAGCAGAAATGTATGTGTCAACATGTAGTCAAACACGCTTGTGTGTGATGCTCACGTACGGTTTCCATTACTATCATATTGTGGAGCCATCTAGAGCTCCCTATGATTAAGCACTGCTGTGATTGGTTCTAGCAGATAAAAACCCTCTAGGGCAGACCATGATCAGGGCGATAGTAGTGTACAATACTCTGTAAAGTCCAGATTTTGGTCTGTGTAGCATAAACAAAACGGCTTCGTAGTGCTAGATAATTAGTTTCAAAGAGAGCAACTCTGTTTAATAAGTTGCAAAATTTTATAGGACGTACAATGATTTCAGCAAGTCAACATTTGGTTCGCTGACCCACGACGGAATTTAGTCTAAATCCGAAACATTGTAGCACAAAATTACGACAGACAACAGAGTACAAAAATCTACAACAACCATATTGTCCTCAAAAGTTGCTTTGAAAGGAGTCTTGATTTTGTGCAAACTTGAAAACTGGAGACTTGTTTGGCGAACAAAATGTAAATGCAACTTTAATTGCTATGATTTTAATTATCATTTTCCTTAAATTCATATCATCATATTTATTTTACAAGCATAAGATCATAAGAGCAGAGGCGCGTTGGTAAGTATTTTAAGAATGACTCTTTTATAGTTAAATTCTACCGTCATTTCTGTCGGAATCCCCACAAGTTTTTATATAAACGTATTGTATTTTACTATTTATCGAGATGTATAACATTGTTCACAACTGCAATACGTATTCATGAGGAAATGGATATCAATACAATTCGTAAAAATATCAAAGGCAAAGAAATCCGCTTCGTGTCAATTTACCCAAGCTGCCATAAATCAAATCCATTTTCTTTTTAATCTCTATATTTATAGAATACTAACCTAAACCGTTTATAAGGCAAAATTCTTGGATGACTTTACAGAATTATCCATGGAAGTAAAGCTTGATTCATAAATCTACATTATTCTTTTAAAGCGTTTCCCAATATAAGGTCATTTAAATATTATGGCGCAGCCCGGTGTTCTAGTCAGCGATAATACAATCCTTTAAGTGCTTTACACTTGTTAGTGACCTTAAATTAGACTAGCATTACTGGTCTTAGATTAATCTGATTTTCTATTCTTTACCCCAGTCACTTATAATTCAATTACGTCGTAGATTTAGACCTGTACGTCATTCTATATTAAAACAGGTCAGTCCATTAGTTAATTGCGCTTGCACTTTTAAAAAAAAAAAAAATCAATTATTTATCAAAATCTTCAATTCTGAAAATTAAACTACGTAAACTTTCTGCAAAGTTGGAAATTTTGAAAACACCCCACCACCACCTTTGACTTAATGAGTTCGTGACTTTGTGGCACACAATTCCCGTCTGGATATTCCAAATTGTACATATCTATTATAAATCAAAGAATCTTATTTCATTCCATGTTCACATGCCTACTCAGACGCTGTTTGTTGATATTAATTGCAAAAATCGGGAGTGTTGTCTATTGTAATGCCAGCCCGTTCGTGTTTTAGAAAATATTATTGACTTACGGATAATCGCGCTTAACGTTATCAAGTCTCTATTTAAGTTACATCAACTCCTGTCGAAAAATAAAGCCTCTCATTCATTTCTCTAGTATTTACTTTCACCATGTTAAAATTTACGTTTGGAAAATATATTAAATTCAAGAGCCAGATATATCAAACTTAACCACATCTTTAACGCGTTTGATGAACAAGGAAATTGGAATATATTTTTCACTTTCATCTCAAGAGCTTGTTTGACTATGAATTGTCGAGCGGTATTACATATGAGATGACGATAAGTGACACGCTCGCACTCTCAAAAGTGGCGAAAACATAAACGTTTGCAGAGATTAATCTTTTGTGCTACTTCACAATTTGATCAAAATTCAAAATGTCATTTCTTTTGAATGCCAAAGCATTTACATGTCGTTTAGAAAAAATTCTTTGGATTTTTTTTTTCATCTATCGATTGCATGTCTAAAGTACTTTTCCGTACCTTTAGAAAATCGTAAATTTAAACATTGCTACATGTAACAAAGACAAAGACAAATAACAGCTTTCGCTTTTTTGTGATATAGAAAGAAACCATCTTTGATGAGCTATATTAATCTTACTGACGATTATACATATTACATGTTACATGTATTAAACAATTCTATAGCGCATATATTCTACAACTAAAAATATTATTGTTAACCCTGTCTCAAGCACCCGTTATATTGTTTGTCAAATTTTCTTCACAAATTTTGGAGCTCTGTAATTCCTATAATCGCTCTTTTTTAATTTCACAAATAGATTTAATTGATTACCTACCCTTCTTCTTCGGATTCTCCGTCTAAAGGAACCGATGACTTCGTTGCCTAAATCATAGGCAACGTTTTTTGTTCCCGTGTTTCCGAACACCACCTGATTATTCGGATCCACCACTTTTTTTGTTATTGCGTTCAACATTGAATCTACTTTATCTCTACTTTCATCGTCTGCTTCTGTCAATTTTTCCTCAGGAGAGGAGCGGACGGTTGTTTCTCTCGAGCGAGATCGAGGTCGAAACTTTCGCTTTTTGTTGACAGTCTGTAAGAGTCTTGTTGATAAACTTTGTCGTTTGGCAAACTCCATACTTTGTAAAATCTCTCGCTCGTCAGAAGGTTTATACTCGACTTTCCTCGGTAGTGTTACTCCCATAGTTTCTAGCGACTGTAGCATCCGAATCTTCTTCAGCTCGTAGCCAGAAACAATGACGTCATCAGCACTTCCGGATAAGCTACGTCGAGATGCAGGAGGAATTCCGCGCATAAAATCATTGTCTCCTACACTGCTGTATCTTCTCCGACAAGTTCTCCCCTCTTCTGAAAATACATCTTCATTATTATTTTTTTCTGTGTTCATCCACTCGTCCAGCACACTCGGCGGTCGGTGCGTTTTCAAAGCTGGAAGCGATTCCATGGTTTTGAGTTCATCTCTCAAGACGTTCATCATAGAATCACGTCGGCTAAGACGCTTCTTGAGCTTTTTCTTTTTCGGAGATTTGCCATCCCCTTGTCTGTCTGTCTCTGTCAGTCGCTGAGTACTCACTTCCCCTTCCGTCAGGGACTCCAAACGCTTAAACTTCACCGGCGTGAGGGATAACTTCGGAACTACGGGCGTCGCCATGATTTCAATAACTTAATGACAACACGCATCCATGTTCATTGTTTCAGAAATATTACACTGCTCTTGTCATATTTCTTCGTCGAATATTGAAAATAAAATAAGATCAACGTTAAGTACGTTTTTGGATCAATAAATACCCTCTTTACTTGAGAATGCCCTAATCTGGATAAGCCGACTGAGATTTTCAAACAATCGGTCGCAAACAAAGTGTATTAGTAAAATACCTTCATTTCACATCATAAAACGTTGTAGGAAACAAAAAATACAAACCATATCAAGATAAGGACACAACGGTTCAATTGCAAGTTCACATAAATAGTTATTTCACGATAATTTTAATGGTGAAATGCCTGCCGACAAACCCTAGCTGACTTACTTGGGAATAACTTCAATTTAACAACAAAATTTCGTTTTGGATTATGTAATAGGAGAGACATATAATATGCCATATCTCTAAAAATTCTAAAAAATGCGAGGAAGTCGAAATGATGAAAGTTGATCAATGTTGACATTTTAACGTTGCACTGGCATTTGTAATCTAGATCGATTTTATGTTGAATTGAATGAATTTGTAATGATATGCAACGTAGACATCAAATTTAAATATTTTTGCACATACATTTGGACATTGTTCAGATCGTATATACAATGTTGAAAGATGCTTTGTAATCATTACAAATTATGTAAATTCAACTGTTACGATGAAAAGTATCAAAGATGTAAATATATTATATTTACTTTCACTAAATCTTTTCTCTTTCTTTTGAAACTGACATTGCTTTCATCTGCAACAGTGCATGTAAAGGTCCGGCCCCACTGTGTAAAGGTCCGTTAAACGGCTCTGTCCATTAATCCTAAAGATCCTACCCCACTGTCCGATGGACACAAAACGTATACAAAAAGGACACAGCGGACGTGCAAAATGTTGGGGTTGGCTCCATCCGTTTTCATCCTCTCCAAAAATGGACAAAATTTGCGAAAACAGAACGGAAAGAAAAGGAACGGACGAGGGTAGTATGTAGCGGGGATGTTAAACGGCTATTCATTGGAGGACTAGCGGATGAAAGTGGATTACAGCTTCGACAGACTCCAGACATCCTAAATACGAGATACATCCCAGATACAAACGCTTTGTCCATTTTGAATACTTTGTATACGAGATGCATATATGCTTACATGTATCCTTTCTATTTCAGTGCTACTAACGATGTATAGACGTTCCATGGACATTATCTTTCCTCCCTCTTTCCGTTTTTCAGCTGCAGCGGATGTGAGTTGCGAGTATGCCCAGAGGGTGCAGAAAGGATACAACGGACGTTTAACGGATGATAACGGACATAGAACGTTTGTTGCTCGTATATGTCGCGGATTGACATCGTACCCGGCGGAAAGTTCATCCGTTCTACTAGTTTCGTGCAGCTCAAACATTTTGCGCGGATGCAGTCGCAGTGGACGAATGCTCGATGGATATTTCGTATGAAATACGTATGTAGCGAGTACACATTGGATGCACAGCGTTTTCCAACGGATGGCAAGCTTTTGTTAACGTTTTACATCCGCTTTGCTTCCAGTAGTGCAGTGGGACCGGGGCTTTACATGTTTGTCACAATCTAGTTCGATCCGGGATTATTTTTTATTACCAAATATGGAGCGTCGCCAATGTCAGAGGATGTAGTGACTCGTTTAAAGAGAGAGTCCTCTACCAAAAATTGTAAATTTCATAAACCCAGGGGCAATGGTTTAGTTCCATAGTGGAGCCAGACTTATTGTAGTGATTGTTGTCTTTACCTTTTGATATATTTCTTTAAATTTGCATCTCCTGGTCTTTGACTCTAGGACGGATATGGTGTTTTGATACTACATTTATTAAGAACACATCTTACATGTAATTGACCTTTTTCTATGAAATATTTATGATGCTCAGACATCATTTTCCTCTCTTGAATTCTCGATTCTCACTATTATTGGAGTACCTTTCCTGGTACTTTTGCTGAATATTAGAAATTAGCTTAGATATTCAGAACAAGATTTATTTTTCTAGATTTCGCACGGCTAGTATCACTCTGATGGCTGATAAGGTCTATGGGGCTTCCTGTTTTTTCCTGTCACAAATGAGGGGTTTTTTTTGGGGGGGGGGGGGGGTCGCCAATGAATTGTCATTTCTGTCACAAATGAATTGGTCTGTAATCACAGAGTGGAATTCTCCTATCAATGTGACACATATATTTGTCCCTTACAAAGAGGTACGGTATATAAAAGGACCATACACCATGCGGAAATCCATGTCAAGTCTTCAAAGATAAAGTTTCCTATTTTTCAAAAATTCTTAATTGTGCGTGAAATGATGCATACTATCGTCTGTAGTCATTTTTTCGTGGAAAACGTCATTTTAATAGTTTGGGGTTTCTTCAGTTCAAAATATCGGCCGCATTAATTTGTTTTCTACAACTACTATATTTTTGTACATATGTTATTTCTTTTATGTTGGTTTTTTTTTGTTTGTTTGTTTGCTTTACCGGTACACCGGTAAATTCTTTCGCAAAATTTTCATTCACTCATTTAGAAACGTCACCTTATATAGGTGAAGTACCACAAATTTAGACCTACATGTATACATGGTACCTAAAGTCTTAGCAGTAAAGGTTCTTTAAAACAGGACCTCCATTTTAGAGGTCTTACTCGAAAGACCCGCTACTCTCAATTCTAAATGCTAAGCGCTTGACAACAGAGCGATCAAGTTGCCAATATTAACGTCTTAGGTTTGACATGAACGTAATGCAGTAATGATATAGATCATGCTCTCCATTGTATATGTGGATGGGAATCTGATACAGAAATATAATGTTCTTTTTCACCAAAGGTTGAAAAATTCAGGAAAAGTCGTACATCTGTTAGATAATATAAAAAGTCTACAATACAGTTTTCACAAAAATAAAAAAGCTGTTTCGATAATTGATCGTCATTGAAAAGCTTACGGAAATATTAATATCTAGTGGTCAGCTAATCTAAAAAATACTTTGTTAAAATCCACTTTGATTCTACACACAAGTACTCTGAATTTGATATTAAAGCAATGCTGGTGTTTCTCGTTGACAATATCTTAAAGTTTCTAGTTTTTGGCGATCAGATTTTCCAACAGTCTGTCGGAATTCACATGGGCACGAACTGAGCTCCTTTGTTAGCTGGCCTGTTTTTACATTGTTATGAGGCAGAATTCATTCAGAAGCTTCTACATGAAAAGAAGAAATTTCTAGCGGTGACCTTTAATTCGACATTTCGTGATACTGACGACGTTTTCTCTATTGATAACAATTTTCATTCATATGTCTATTCAATATATCTCAGCGAACTAGAAATAAAGGACACCACAGAGTCTTCCTTGTCTGCTTCGTACTTGGATATCTAATTGAACATAAAGGCAAACTAACAACTCAACTTTATGACAAACGGAAATGATTTCAGCTTCCCATCGTCAACTTCGCCATTCTATGTGTGCAACATTCAGCAATCACCTGCATATTGTGTGTGTTTTCTCACTTTATTCGATACGCAAAAGCTTTTTATGCGTATGATCAATTTTTCAAATCAAGGCAGGGCTACATACAAACAAGTTTTTGTTGCAAAGGGTTTCAAAAAGTCACGTTTAAAGGCATCATTTTTGCAAATTCTATGGCCGTTATAACGATTTAGTTTGAAAATAATTGCCTGCCATTGGATCAAATGCTGACTGGTGTGTTTCATAGCCATTGTTAAGCCGTTTTTCATACACTGATTTGACTACAGATAACTCTGTTTACCTCATCAAGACAATGGGCTCACAGTGCGTGTGACCGGTCGACAGGGCCGGGGATGCTTACTCCTCGTAGGTACCCGATTCCACCTTTAATGGTCCAGGGGTCCGTGTTTGCCCAACTCTTGGTTTTGTATTTTATTTAGGGACTTACGAGATTGACAACTGTTCGTTATTTTTGCCTTTACATTAATTATTGATTGTTTGTTTTTCGTCCCGTTGAGAATATTTCACTCATATTGAGACTCTTGTTTTGTATTCTATTTGGGGCTTACAAGATTGATCACTGCACACACACACATTTCATCATCGATGAAAGTAAGTTTTATACATGTACTTGCGTAGATGGTCGGGCTGTCTAGTGCACTAGCCACACTACTAAGGGGCGAATTTATACTAGTAGTTATTTTTCCTGTGCTTTATATTCTATAATATTTTTTCATTTTTGGCAGTTATGGTTCTATTGAAGAGTTCATTGCGAACTTCGTGCTTAATAAATTATTTCAAATGCAGTCTGTACTTTGTATGATCGTAATGAAATGACTGCATCACATCTTTATTGTCAATGATCGCGTAGCGTGCTACAGCGTGACCAGAATTCTATTGTCATCGAAAGCAACCTTTAGACTTTCTTAGATGGTCAAGCGGTCTAGAACGCTGGTTACAAACTGTATGGAGATTTGGTTCCGCAGGTCGTGAATTCAAGCCCGGTAGGGGTGGAAGTAGGTCGTGAATTCAAGCCCGGTAGGGGGTGAAAGTGGGTATCCATGTACATATATTTATGCAATAAAATGAAACAATTGCCGATCATTGGTATTTTTTACTTTTACTAAGGGTTCCAACGAAGGCTTTTCCAAGCCAATTATTTGTCTTTCTAATTTTTAATTTTCATCAAGTGATATCTACATATATGTATGTTTATTCAAATATAGAATAAAGAACATTTCAAATGATGATGACAGTACCCAAGGCCGTAACCAGGAGGGGGGTGGGGTGCACTGGGTGCAAGTGCACCCCCTCCCATTTTAAAATAAAAATGCTAAATTCTCTCGGCTTCCGGGGCGAACCCTGACCAGGTCAATCCCTGGACCAGATGGAGGCCTGATTAGCGGTCCTCAGACCCCTTGCCTTGAGTAGTCGTGTGCACCCCCCAATAGAAATTCCTGACAGTACCGTCGCTTGCACCATCACTGCCAACATTCTATTTTACCCACTGTAAAACAATGTGGAAATATTGCAAGCAATCAGTAATAAATGTCAGCTGCATTAATTTTGTGACCAGATTCACTGTGACATACATCTATCATTAATGTTTATTAATTTCCCAGTTTGTTGGCGCAGTACGCGCTGACAAAATTTATAACCAACAAGAAATGAGGTATTGCACATCGGGTAACATTCAAACAACATCGAAATAAGCAAAACTCTTTCTAAAACTTTGTAAATAAACATATACACTTTTTATTACTTGTTATCTTCGTCGCGATTTCTAACCACTGTTACCGGAATATGCGCATGATGTACAATGTAATCACTAACACTTCCCATGAAAGTTTTGCGCAGGGTACCTAAACCACGTGATCCCATCACAATGAAATCGGCACCTTCTCCACGTGCAATTTTGATAATGGCTCGTCCAGGTTCCCCGGATGTTCTAACTATGCATCCATCAATCTAAAAAAAAAAAAAAAGAACGAGATTGCTAAAATGGTATAGAATAGAGATCGAGTTAAAACAAGCATACAGTTTGTTAATTACATGTTCTTTGAAGTGCGCTAGACTTAGGCATGGGCTCTGGGCGGTGAAGGTTCTTTATTGTGCAAACGCCTTCTGTGACACAGAACCTCTGTTGTTAAGGTATGGTGTGATATACCTTTGACTTACGCTGGTAACGTCGGTTGCTTGGCAAGGTAACAGTCAAATAAACGCGATGTAGTCGGACGCGGCGCTGTAAGAGTAACTATGTCAAATAAACGCCATAGTGTGACGCGGCGCTGCAAAAGTTACTATTTATGTCAAATAAATTTAACGTCATAGTCTGACGCGGCCTGAAACAACCATGAAAACGCCATAGTTCTTACTGTGCTGGGATCAAGAACTGAGCACGGACCTCCAAAGCATGCAGTCGTAAAATAAGATGTACAAAATTGAATACTTCTATGATGGGTCTTGGCGTCGTTATTGAAGCGTTTACCATCGATCTTCCTAGTCCTTCATGAAATTGGATTCTAAACGTTAAATTACTCTTACACAAGCTAATAAAATTTACTCAAATATTTCAACGGTTGATCTTCGTTGGATTCACATGTATGAGCCAAACGTAATTTTCTCGAATGTTCAAGTTTTCATCACTACGTACATGAGAAACGTATTCCGCGCCAAGACAATACGTCGTTTCCGGGATCACGGTTTCATAATTTTGTATCACGTGACTTTCATCCTTAAGTGACGTCATTTAGGGCCTGTTTTGTTAAAAATGGCGGCGCATTTGATATACGAGCTTAGAAAATAATCAAAATAAAGGCATGGGCGTAGGAGCCGGGGGGGCATGGGGGCGGGGGGCCACATTGCCCCCCCACTTTCATCAAAAGTGGGGGGGGCAAAGAGTATGTTTTTGCCCCCCCACTTTTTCTCGAGTAACTTTTTTCTGCAAAAATACACACAATTGAGAAGTGTGCCCCCCCTTTCAGTAATAAATAGAGGGTTGCCCCCCCCCACCCTCCCCCTCCAACTTTTAGTGTACAAAAGCTTTTTTTTTTTTTTTGCTTATCACAATAATTCTGAAGTGTGCCCCCCCCCCCCCCACTTCCAGTAATAAAAAGAGGTTTGGCCCCCCCCACGTTAGTGTACAAAAGGCCTTCTTTTTTTTTTTGCTTGTCACATTAAATTTTGAAAGTTTGCCCCCCCCCCCACTTTTGTGATTTTTTAAGTGTCCCCCCCCCCCCCCCAATTCAAAATCAGTCCTACGCCTCTGAAAGGGGAGTGTCAACAACAAATAGAAGTAAAATAGCGCTACTTGGACTAGCTGAGGCAGCTAATGAAATAGCTCTTGTTGAGAATGAAACGTATTCCAAGTCTTCTTTTGATAGATAAAAAAATCCGGCGAAATATGCTTTGGAAAATTCGAAATGGATGAAAAGCCTGAATTCATTACCGAATCTGGAATTTTGTGACATTTTTTTTTTCTATTTAGATGTAAATTGTGAGTGGAATTATGTCAGAATTAAGAGGTACAAAGATGATATTTCGTACAAACTATTACTAATGTGCCTAAATTACGTAGCTGTCACATAACTGGGTAACATCTCTCTACCTCTATGCGTAAGAGTTCTGATATCCAGGAAACGACGTATCAAAAAGATTTCTTTAATTCTGGGGCATAATAAACAATGAAAAATTGAAGAACGTTACCTTAGCGTGATTGCATACACTCGTTTTACTAGCAATTTATTACACGTAATATCTTTGTTCTAGAGTACACTTCTAACACTTTTGACCCCCACCTACAATCATTCCTAGGTAGACTGACCACAGATGAATCCCATAAACCGTTTTCCGTTTGATTGGTAGATTAGTTTCTTCAAAATTTCTAGCATAGATATCTAATATAAAATTTTGATTCCGAGTGTTGCCTCACATTAATCTGAAATGTTATGAACATACGCTGTATTTTAACAGTTCTGTCAATGTTTTCCTTTCGTCAGAAGGTTAAGCCGTACTTTTCAACATATGTGGAATTCAATAAATCAAAAATAATTGTGTTGACAATCCCTTTATCTAAATGCAAGAGGCAAACGTAAGATCCAGCAAGGTATGGTCAACATTATTCTGAACTTCTGGCACATCTTATCAGCGAAGTATTAATTGACTAATTATCACAGCAAAAATCAGTTTCTCTGAACACAGTATAGTAATTATTCTTTAGTGTGCCGTTACCCCTGTTCTCTTTATTTCCTCTTTCCAGTCTGCAAACATTTCTTTGATTTTCCTTTCCTCTTCATTTGCCAGCTCAGAGGCCTTGGAAGGGTCCGTGGTCAGGTAAGCTAAAAATAATTAAAAGGATTGTTTGTTTGTTTGTTTTATGCTTTGTTTTGCTAGCCTGCTGGCCCTCTTGATATTTATCAAATTCCTAGATCTATTTGTAGATCTATTTGTATGTATTATGCCTCCTCTTCACGTATCTTGTGCTTTTGAACATATAATGCGTATATATTATTTATATACTTGTACCCGTTGAACTATTGTTTATATAATTATATTTCTGTACCTCATGTACCATTGATAATGGTTTGAGCAAATAAATGAATTGAATTATTCTTTTTACTTCAGTGTATTATGTCCATATTACAATTCAAAGTTTGATAAATTTGTTCGCCGTTGAAAGATCTAGAATTGATTGGTTAGCATCAAATAAAATCAGCTATTATTATCCAGTTATTAAACAATGCTTAAAAGAAAGAAAAGTTGAGTTAACTGGCAAATTGAAAGGAGATAAGATGTAACTACTTCTACTTGTTTTGTATGCCTTTTCGTCTCATTTTAGACTAGGTATATTTTTTCACTCACATAGAGACCTCATTCTGGTGCACAATGTATAGAGATCAAGACTGTAACAGCGAGGCTTCTTTTTTGTGTCAACCCCTACTGTCACTCGGGATCTGGTTTTGAAGGTCATATTTGAAAAACTGCGTGACCTTCACTTCTATTGCAGTTTGGAGTAGGAACAATTATTCCCTATGTTAAACGTCATAGAATTGACGAGGTGCCGCCTGGAACCTCGAAGTTAGAAAGTGATCTAACCATCAGACAATCGTAACCAGTAGCAACTAGTAACAAGGTAACCATTAGTCTACCGTAACCAGTAGCAACTAGTAACAGGTAACATTAGTCTACCGTAACCAGTAGCAACTAGTAACCAGGTAACCATTAGTCTACCAGTAACCAGTAGCAATCTAGTAACCAGGTAACATTAGTCTACCGTAACCAGTAAGCAACTAGTAACCAGGTAACCATTAGTCTACCGTAACCAGTAGCAACTAGTAACCAGGTAACCATTAGTCTACCGTAAACCAGTAGCAACTAGTACCCGGTAACCATTAGTCTACCGTAACCAGTAGCAACTAGTACCAGGTAACCATTAGTCTACCGTAACCAGTAGCAACTAGTAACCAGGTAACTATTAGTCTACCGTAACCAGTAGCAACTAGTAACCCAATAGTCGATCGTAACCAGTAGCTACAAGTATCCAGCCAATTAGCAGGTTATCAGATTTGAATATATGATCTTCGGAAATCATTGGCTACTAGTAACCAGCTAACCATTAGTCAGTCGTAATCAATATATCTACTGGTGATCAGCTACACGCATCAGGCTATCATGTTTGAACATAATCTACGGTAATTATTTACCATCTAAAATTTTTCCAAAATCAAAATTTAACATCACAGAAAGTTATATCATACAGTATATTACCACTGAGTAATGGCCGAAAAATACTTCATGTGCTTTTGAGACGAATACAAAATTTGATTTCTCAAACAAGTAAAAATACAAGTCGCTAATCGCTTTCGACTTTATGCCTAGCAGTTTAACTGTATACAATGATGGTCCATTACTGGTATCGTTTACTAAACTTTAAGCTAGTAGTCGACTTCGATGCTCTAAATTATTCATTCATTTGATAAAACAATTGCTGACATTTTAGAACAGTACCGTATTTTAATCGCCCGGGAAGTCCCAGTACACCAGGCTTGATTGAGATTGCTCGCGTTTCCACGGAAAACTTCTACACTGTGATCCAGAATATTAAAACATACCATGCAGAATATCGTGGTTTGTCAACCAAGTACTTGTCCACGACTTCTCTTAAAACCTTAAATAGATGCCAGGTTTTTAGTTTCACAAAAACGTTTTATGCAATTTGTTATTTTGATATCTGGGTAAGCTAATTTTAGAAGAATCGGAATCCCTGTTCCATCCGCGTTGCAGGGGACCAGGCTGCGGAACCACTTACGGAGTTGTACGAAGTAAAGGGCAAGGGGTTCCGATTAATTCTAGATATCAGTTTAGTAAATTTCACGATTCTTATCAAATCTAAGAAGCTATATAGGTGTTTACAGATTTATCTAATTAAGAGATTTGTACACGATGAGGAATGATTTGACATGATGAGGACTGATTTGAATATCAGAAATTTTTTTATATAAACGCCTCTGCCAACAAAAGATGATTTGATAAGACAACAAATATCAAAAGCAATTTAAGCGCTGTGAATGATATGTTGATTTACAACAACCTTAGAATGCAACTCCTCTCTGGCGAGAGTTTATGTCTTATGTACCACCTATTTTGTTCTCCAGTGTAATCTAAAGAACATCATGCTATGTGTTGACGCATTGTTTAATAAACACTACGAGCTTTGAGTTATTCAAGTGATGTTAGCACATAATTATTCTCTTTCACAAGATGGCTTTTGTATGCTGTATTTTGAATTATCATGTGTTGTCGTAGATAAGAGAGAATTTCCAATTAATTCGACCCAAGTTTTCATCTCGATTCAACATTCTGCAATCATGTAAATTAGACAGCTTTCTGGGACCCCTGCTGGACTATGTAATACCACATTTTCACTGATACTGTAACAGCGTCTAAATTTGCCTTACTTTACATTTCCTTTTCAGTATTTTGAGTTAATTGCCATTGAAATGAAATATAGAAAATCGTTTTCATACAGAAATAATGTCTTCTGTTTAATCTGTGAAATATCTCCCTTCTGTTAATAAGACGCAACGAAAATAAATCTTTACAATTATCAATTATTCAAGAAATCAATGTCAGTTTGTTAGGGCTTAAAGACCCAATACCACTGTATCAAACGCTTTAATGACGAAACGAGGATCTAATATTATGGGATTTGTGTAAACGTTGACTATACTTACGTCGAGTAAATGTTTCTTCTTTTACTTTTGTAAATTCTGGTGTCATTTCAATTTTGGATTTTATCTTATTGTGCACATAAAACAACTCTGTTTTAAAACATCAATGCGAAATTAAAAAGATAAAACCACACGGTAGATATTCCGTGTAGATTTACATTCTAGATGTCAAACAAAAAAGAAATCAAAGTACTGAGAGTACTGAGAGACGGGGTCAATTGAATTAATTTCAAAAATAAGTTCAGACGTTACATTTTTCATGTCACATATTTGATATGCCAAATGTTGTGTCATATGTCTAAGTGATATGAAGAATTATTGTTTGTACTAGAAATATGTTTCGAACAGATATCTTTATTTAGGATGTTTAATGATCTACAGTGTAAATTCGAAATCCACCTCAAATTATTAAATAGAAATTGTCTAGCGAAAATCATAATCTAGTACCAAAATCATTGTTCTAGTGTTATCTTATTGCAATTCATTAAAACTAAAATTGTCCGAAACAAAAGCCCTCTGAATCATTCAGACACGAAATTGTTCATATTATGAAAGAACGATGTGTAATTGATTCCTTGCAGCATTTGAAACCCCTGCAGTATAAAATGCAATTCGAATCTAGCCTTCGGCTTATACGTGTAATAGCCAATTCAGACGATTCCCTATGAGCAAGGGATGAGGGGCCATGAACTCCCACTTGTTGGAATATACTAAGTATATAGTATAAGATAGCATAGGCCTGCTCTTCCTCATACTTCTGAGTGACTGAGATTATCAAATAATAACTACTGAAGAGTTCCAATTATTTATCCTGCGAACTATTTATTAGTGGTTAAAATTGCTGGTCTTCCTGTTTTTCTTAAACTGCTACTTCACCTATATCCAAATTTTTAGAACATACATACATGCATATGTAGTTCCATTGCTGACCAGTTAGAGAAGATGAGAGTTGTGGCTCATGAATGTAAAACAGTTTATTGAGTTAAACAGATCAACAGAGATCATATAGTGTTAGATGTTGAATCGTTTCGTATATTTGGAATGACATAAAATAAAATTTCAACAAAATTTGAAACTAAATTTGAAAGTAACGATATCAAGATGTACATTACAATAAAACGTCTGAAAGAAGAGATTCAAATGGTTCCCACCCTTCTGTTAAAAACAAATCTATATGAAACAAACATTCTGAAGTATTGTCATAGCAATACATAGTCCCCTACCGATTACACAAATTGTTGGACCGAACAATATTCCTAATTTTCATTATGTAGGCTATATCATATACTTATGGTAAATGGGAATATTGGTGAGCCAGGATAGTACAAGGCTATAACTTAGTGAAAATGAATAGATCAAATCCAAATTCGATCTTGATCTGTATCTTGCATGGCAAAAAGAATGTACAAAATATCTAACAATATCTTGCAAGCAGTGAGAAATAAAGTGCGGAAAACTGATAATTTTATGAATTTTTTTTAAGTTCAAAGGGCATAACTCAGTAAAAAAAAAATTAATCAAACAAAAATTCGAACTTGATCTGTAACTTGGTATGGCAAACAATGTACAAAATATCAAATGAATATCTGCAAGCATGTGAAAAAAAGTGCGGAAAACTGACAATTTATGAATTTCTAAGTCCAAGGGCCATAATTCAGTTCAAAATGAAATGGATCGAAACCAAATAGAAACTGATCTGTAACTTGGTATGGCAAAGCAATGTACCAACTATCAAATGAATACCTGCAAGCATGAGAAATCAAGAGCAACGCAAACGTGGCATAGTGTCGCCCGTACAGATTTCAGTGGGGTTCTATATTTCAGCAAGAGTTAGTACTGTCCTTTTTAAATGCTAATTCATATCATGCAATTGAGAAGCAAATTTGCATCCTTCACTTGACATAAGGTGCATAGGTACCAAAGTCTAATGGTCCTAGCCCAATACAGTTTTGATCTCTGTTATCCTACAAGGTTTTCTTAATATCTGAGTCTTGACCTTTGACCTTGAAAAAACAATAGGCATCTTCCTCCCATCATGTATGATCAATTGTACCAATTGTAAGATCCTGGAGCATACGGTTTAGTCTTTATCTTGCCTACAACGTTTTCTTACTAAGTGACACTACGACCTTGACCATGATTTACGACCTTGAAAAACAATAGGCATCTTTCTCTTATTATGTGTTCAATTGTACCAAGTTGTATGATTCTGGAGCTTATGGTTCGGTTCTGTATTCTGCCTTCAACGTTTTCCTACTACGTGACACTAATGACCTTGACCCTTGACCTGAAAACAGAACTATCAGTAAAACTGATGAATATGCTCCCCGAATTGCATCTAACCAATTGAAATATCTTAATAACGTTGAAATATGTTGAAATGAACTTAATTCCATATACAAGATATGTATTTTAAGTGACCTTGACCTTCATAAAATGACCTTAAGTCACCTTTGACTAAAAGTATTTGCTTGTTAATTATTTTACTGATATATTGCATACTTGTTAAAAAACTGTTAAGATAAGGATTTTTCATTGTCTTTATACATGTTCTCAGTGACCTTGACCTTTCAAAAATGACCTTGAGTAACTTTTACTTGAAACCCATTTGTCTATTAATTATTTGTGGGATACATCTTCAATATCTTGTTCAAAACTGTTAAGTAGGCACTTTCCCCTATATATGGTATATGCTTTGGTGACCTTGTCCTTTGAAATGACCTTGATCCAAAGTATCATGTCCCAGAATATTTGAGATCAATTATGATGAATCTATGATGAAAGGGTTGAGGAGGTGTGAACTTATGTGTTAAAAAACTGTGAAATAGGATATAAATTAATTTTATAAGTTCTGAGTGACCTTGACCTTTTCAAAATGAATGGAAAGCCTTGGATCACAAGCCTTGTCACAAAAAATCCATTGTGGTAAATTGTATCAATTTATGATCAAAGGTTTGAGATATGGCCGGACGGACGGACGACACGCGGCGACTATATGCTCCCCCCAAATTTTCGGAGAGCATAACAATAGGTATCTTTCTTTCATCATGGGATCAATTGTACCAAGTTGTAAGATCCTGGAGCTTAACGGTTCGGTCTGTATCCGCCTACAACGTTTCCTACTAAGTGACACTACGACCTGACCTTTGACCTACGACGTTGAAAACTTAGGGCATCTTCCTCTCATTATGGTGATCAATGATCAAGTTGTAAGATCCTGAAGCTTACGGTTCACCTACAAAGCCCGGACGGACGGACAGATGGACGACGCTATACCATAATACGTCCTGTCTTCGACGGGCGTATAAAAAATGCAGAAACTGATAATTTATGATTTTTTAGGTCCAAGGGCCATAACTCATGAGAAAATGAAATGGATCGAAACCAAACTCGAAACTTGATCTGTAACTTAAATGGCAAGGCAATGTACCAAATATCAAATGAATATCTGCAAGAAGTGTGAAAAAAAGTTCGGAAAACCAATGGGGAAAGACTATTTACATGTATTGTGTGGTTTTTATTTACGAGAATTAATTACCTGATTGGAGTTTAATATAATACAGTGGTCCGTTTGAACAAAACAATTTGAGTACCGGGACTGTGATAGTATGAGATACAGTATACATATGTGTCACATTTTAATTATTCTAATTTGCTTTCAAACAAAATGCATTCATTTTTTGTCAAAACATCATACTGTCTTTCAAAATAAACATGAATAGATCTCATGTGCACATTTGCAAATATGTAAATAAAATAACGCTGTTGAATTTTCGCAATATGAAACCAGGCGCGGATTCAAGGAAAGGCGTAACCGGGCGTAGTGAATGGAGAATAAAGACAGAGAGAGACAGCGCAAGCGCGCACGATACACTGCGGATTTAAAGGGCGTGGGGGGCGCACCCCCCCTAAAATTTCAAAGATTAGGTACTCGGGATATACTACACATTTAGTGGCAAATATCTCGGTCAATATTTACCTGCCTAGCTGTCATACATGTAACAGTGTAAGCTGTAAGAAAGCAAGGCTGT
>CAJDSM010022515.1:74-42182 GCA_903981925.1 Ostrea lurida
GGTTTTGCAGCCTGCCTTCACTAGACGTTCACAAACGTATAAACTGTTTATCCAAACACGCAACCGTCATATTTTATTACGTATGAGGAAGTTTGTAATAATTATCAATAGAGTAAAATGTAATTTTACAAAATATTTTTGAGAATATTCAAGGCTATAAAGGGAGAATGCAAAAAAAGTAACGATTCGGTTAACGAACGGTTACTATGTTAGCCATTTGTATCCCATATCTGACAGGTATATGGCCTATGACACGGCTTGTCGCCCATTGTAAAGCCTACATTTTCTTTTCCTGTGACATATCACTTATTTTTTGGGTTGTTATTTCCTGCTTCAAGGTGGCCCACTACATCTGGGAAATTTTTAATTGGTTGTCCCTTTCAAAACAGCACGATATGTTTAATTATGAAAGATGTGATTTATATATATAATTGTACATGTTGAAAAGGTGGAAAATATGAAATTGAAATACAAAATCATGATTTTCAAAAATTTCTCGCGCGATAACAATATGATGACAAAAGTCAATGGCGGATTCCGAACTGCGGAGCCTACGGGTTTACCAGTCCGATGCTTTACCTACTGAGCTATGAAGTTAGTACGACAAATTGATCGAAACTAGCTATTTCACAATTATTTAAATCGCCATCTTGTGACGTTGTGTTTTAAAGAGTATAAGCTTTAGTGTAGTGGGCTACCTTAACAATCCATCCAAATTTTACTATTTCTAAGGGGATCTCTACATCGTCTAATGGCTGACTTCCTTTCGAATATGGATGAAATATCACTATCAGGGTTATATATCAATTCATTCAAAAATGAAATGCCTAGCCGACTAGCTCAGTAAGTTAGCACGCTGTGTTCTGAACTGCAGATCGCAGGTTCGATTCCATCAGGGATTTTAATTTTTTTTCAAATTGCTTTCTACTAAAACTGCATTTTTTGACGAAATTGAGTGAATTTAAAACTTTTTCTTTTCAAAATATTGTTTAACATATCCTCTATTTTTTATCCACATCAAATTTCTCTGGTGTAGCACTCCACCTTAATTATATCCCTTTTTGGGAAAGGACAAGCCCTTCCATAGAACCAGCTTGAATTCCTTTTATCCAAAACACTTTCTCATTTAAAATCCAAGTTTGCTTGAATTTGTCTAAGTGGTCAATAATGTGAACAGTTTCAAATGACACAAACAACAGACCAATTTTTCCAGAGATGCTCATCTGTTAAAGCATATGGCTCAAGTGATCAAAATAAAGAGAAGTTTACATTATGAGCAAATTATCAGACACTTACCAAGAGTTTGGCATATTTTGGCCTTTGTTTTTCATCTTTTGTCAAACTACAAGTGTATAAAACATATATATAATCACTTACATGAATTTATTACTCTGTCAAATGCTTCTTACAATGATAAGAGCAGAATGAATTAAGAGATTACAGGACTTACCAAGTATTTAAGAAGTTGAGGAAATCCTCAGAGAATTGCCCCTCTGTGGGTTTAAGCTGTGGAGCAGGTCCTTGCACTACCTGAGTCAGCTGGTCAAACACACTGTTCCATTTGGGGTAAGGAAACTTTCCTGTTGCCAACTCCATCTACAAAATAAATTACTGTTTTAATACATACCATATTTTACCCCATTTTTCGCATTGTCAAATTATGATTACTTGAAATGATGTATGGAAATAGAGACATCAATACAAACTATGAATAATATAGTGTTCGAGTTACAGTGTGTTAAAACAATTGTTAGCTTTAATACATGAAGTTTACTACTGTATAGTGTATGTCAGTTTCTACTCTGCAACAAGGACAAAAAATTCTACTACAGTCTCTAACCTGTTAGGGTGTTAGCATATGGAGGTCTGACATTGATGTGAGGGAAATTGGAGTACCCTAACAAAACCAACATATCTGAAAGGGCAACCACCATACCCTCTCACAAATAGCAACTGTAAACTGTGAGACCCAAATGTCTGTTGCAGATGTGAGAAGGTAGTGCACACACTTCTCCTCTACCAAGACACCTACAACTACTACCCGACTAACCAGTACTTTAAACACTATATTCACATTTGGTTTGAAACTTAACAAAGGCTAATAGCAATTTGAAGAGCTATTAAAGAATTCTTGCGTAGTTTCTGTTGTCCTTCTCAGATTATCTGACAAACATTTAGCATTCAATACTTCATATTTCATCATGATTTGAATGAAAGGATTTCATGGGTACCCAAGAGTCTAGAACCCCAAGAAAATGATATTCCCATGAATATGTTAAATCTTTAGCAAGCAACAAAAAAGAAAAGGCCTACATCAATGAATTAATATGAAATTTGATTCCTTTATGACACACTATACATGAACATTGTAAACATCGTTGTGAGTAAAACAATACTGACCAGTGTAATACCAAGGCTCCACACATCTGACCTGATGTCGTAACCACGACTGGATGCTCGTGGATCTATTCTCTCTGGCTGCAAAAAGAAATCATCTCTTCATCAAGGTGGGAATATTCTCTCAGACAAAAATTCATAGTTAGAGGTGAATGTGTCACTCATTATAAAGAAAACTGTACCTAATGTGTGCATCACATGCAATATAAGAAATTGTCTTTTATAGAAAACAAGATGAATATCATTGCATCGTGAACTTTAACTCATAACGGTCAGGCCAAAAACTATATGACCCCCAATCTTTGATTTTGGGGGCATAAGAAACGTCCAGCAACATAAGATGTGACAGACAAACAGAATGATGGACAGTGCAGAAAATACATGTGTATCTGAATAATGAATATAACTAAATTAACTTATATGAAACTAATCAAATACATACTGCCATGTATGGTCGACAACCGGCATCTCGACTTTTGGCAATAGAATCTACTAACTGGCCACTAATTCCAAAATCACACAGTTTTATGTTCCCTTTGCGATCTAGCAGGATATTTGAAGGTTTTACATCTGAAAAAGTACAGGAAAAAAAAAGAAAAAAATAATCATATATTTGTATACCCGGTAACTTAATGCAGTCTTTTTCAAACCAATTTTAAAGCTACCTCATGCTCTACCAATTTGGGAAAAATCATCAACATTTTTGGACATGGAAATGTTTCAATGTTGAATACTTCCGAGCTTGAAAAATTCTATACATATATTCTGTGATTATAGTTTTGTTTCTGCAACCTATTTACATAAATAACCCAAATGGCATGCAAATCATAACATCAATGGTCTAAAAATGCTCAATTTCAAAAACGATAAAAACCTTCTGTATCCTTATCAAGAAGCTATTTTCATTAAAGTTGAAATAAAGTTACAATTTAATCAAATCATTCACTCTGTAAATTCCTAATAAAACGCGAGTAATATTATCGCGTAATTTCGCGAGGAGCATCGATTGTGAAATAAAAGTTTCACTTTTATTTCATGGTATTAAAATACATGTAAACACTATCATACAACAACATCGCGAATTACATTCTCACCATTTGACGTTAGAGTTGACTCGGATATAAAGTTACTACGTCGTTAAAGATAAGAAATCTACAGTCATCTCAACGAAATTTGGCACCATTTCATAAATTTTTGACACTTTTGATGTCAGAGACGAATCTGCCTGTATAAAATAGTAATTCTTATTTATGAAAAACACTGTAATGTGTTACAATATGGGCTCAAGCATCAGCATGTTCAATTGCTGCAAATTTGACATTAGCCTTGATGAGTTACCTAGACCTATAAGGACCACCTGGCTTTAATCTTAACCTTTCACTTAAAAATTGCAGACAGATAGACTAATGCAACATGCCTCAACCTTTAATCCCTAGAACATATCAATCAAGTAGCCATACTTAATTTGGAATACTTATAACTAGAAATTACATGTTAATATTTTCTTGATTAATTTACATTCAATACATACCTCTATGAATTATTTTTAAATTTTCTTTCAGATAATTTAAAGCTTTCACAGTCTGAAATGAGAACAAGACTTACTAGTAACATGAAAAACTACAACTTCACTGACAACAGCACATGACTTATGGATATCACACATTCATTTTAGTATCTTTGTAAACCATCAGAGTAGGACTGATAACATTCAATTACGTTCACACAATATTTGATGATAGGATAAAACTGCCTTAAAAATCATGCAGTTTTTATAATGTTTTGTCTGTCAGAGTAAAACTAACACTCCTTTATAAGAAATCTTTTTGTAAAAGTAGTGAGTCCCTATCCAGTATCTGACATACAATGTTAAAATCAACTTACTGCTACAGTTATTTTTCCTAGAATTTCCTCTGGTATCGTTGTTTGTAACACATTAAATATATATTTATAAAATTTATCAAGAGAAATGTCCATCATTTCTACACAGATCCAGCAGTCTCCCTGTAAAATATAAAATAATTTTTAAAAATTGATCCAAAAGGAACTAGAGCTGAAACGAATGTTCGAATATTCGCGAATGAATAGTAAATAGCGAATATTCGAATAGATATTTAGTATTCGAATATTCGGTCACATGTCTAATACCCGTATGAAATGCTGTGAAACAGAACTCAGTACAGGCACTAGACATTTACAAAATACTTTTTATAAAAAATCTTCCCGTAACCAAACTATTAACAAGGTACAACTCGCCACAATCTTTGTTTTCTTATTTACCAGTCACATCACTTGCAATTTTATTATAATTAGACCCCTACCGTCTAACTGCAACTTTTTTTTTTTGATTGGTTATTTTTTTTACGCATCGTGAGGTGAACATCCAGAACGGATCGATTCTTGGAGTTATTTCATAGCATACAACATGGCTATACCACGTGGGAGCGGAATACGAAAGCCTTTGCTTCTTAATATGCTTAAACTGCTCACATGCTGTCAATTATATTTTACCATTTTCTTTGTTAATCTAAAACTATTATCTATGATTGTATACTGTTTGTACTTTCAAAATAATTCTTATATTTTCTTCTACAATCTGACATGTTAATATTAAATGTCAATAACTATATCCGTATTATTAGGTATTGAAACATCAAACCAGTCTGGTGTCAGGTATTTATAATGACAAGACCTGTAAAGTATCTTTATGAGAATGCCACAGTGTAGCAAGCTATTTATAACGATTATATGTAGTTGACGAATATTGCGAATACGAATAGATATATGTAGGTCACCGTAAATATTCGGATTATCGATTGTGGTATTCGTTTCAGCTCTAAAAGGAACCCATCATCCTTGAGATAAGCATAGTACACTTGACAAAACACAGCAGTTTAAAATTGATCGTCTCATTCTATCATTTATAGCACATCATTGTACTTCTAGATACAATGCGATGTGTTCATATATTTTGTATTACAGTTTTCTATGTCAAAGATACAATATTTTGGGAGTTTTTTTTTTATTCTGTGGAATTTTGCACAGATTCTCAGTAAACTATGAATTAATATTACAAGATACAGTGGAACTCCATCATGAACTTTATGGTTTATTAGTTATCCAAGTAATTAAAGAAATAAAATTGAAATTTAAAAGTAAAACAAGATGTGTTTGTGAAACACCGATGCCCCCAAATTCCACATGCCAGTGAAAGGGGCTTGCCAAAAGGATTACACATATGAAATATGAAAATCCTATCATTTACCATTCAAAAGTTATGGTCAATGTTAAAGTTTTCGAAAAGTAGGTCAAACTTCAAGGCCAGGTCAAAAATTTTAGACCAGTCGAAAGGGGTTGTCATAAGGCATACACATATGAAATATCAAAGTCCTATCATTTACCATTTAAAAGTTATGGTCAATGTTAAAGGTCAAACTTCAAGGTCAAGAATTTTGATTCCTGTTGAAAGGACTTGTCAAAAGGAATACAGTGCAATACACATATGAAATATGCAAGTCCTATCACTTACCATTCAAAAGTTATGACCAATGTTAAAGTTTTTTCTGCCGACAAACAGACAGAAAAAATATGCCCCCGAATCAAAGATACTACTTTCATCTTGTTTTACACACTCATGTTACCCCTCATACTACAAGTACCTCTTTAAACAGAGCTCCATAGAACTGTACAATGAATCTACAATCATTGCTCCTCATCACAACATCCAGATCCATCAACAACTCCTTCTGTTCTTTCTCATCCACGGTGGAACGTATTCTCTGTAACAAATATTCATTTTCTTTCAGAAATTCCTTCTTTTTGTTTCACATCTTTATACAATATCAAGTCGGATTAGTCTTATCATACATGACCATTTACAGGATCCAATGAATTTAATTTTCTTGTCTAAATCAGAATGTAAACAATTACCATTTGAAGTTAATCTCTCACCCCCACCCCAAAACGTAAAGTATCCCTTATAGGAAAATTACCTTAACAGCCATTACAGTGCCACTTTCTTTGTGCACCATTTTTGTGACCATTCCATAATTTCCTCTCCCTATTTCCTCCAATTCCTGAAGGTCATCTGACATGAAGTCGTAGGTCTGCAATGGATCACCATTCAAATACCCCAAAAAACACAGTCTTAAGATTTGTACGTCAGGAAACTGATAAACTGTATGTGTTGCTAAAGCCACAAAAAGCATTGTTAATTACCATAATTATATATATAACTATTCAAATAGACAAATAGTGCTTTCTGACCTTTGACTCTATTTGTAGTTTTCCTGTAGACTTCAAACCCTTTATCCTTTCTCTGTAACAGATATATTTATCCTTTTTTAATTTTATGTATAAACCTCATTGTTTGATGACCTATAGATTAGACTTGAAAACAAAAATGTTAAAATTTCAAACAAATACCAAATCAAGAAATTACTATCCATATTGAAACTTACATTTGTGTTCTGTATCCCATGGTTGCCAAGGAAGGAGTTTGGGGTGTAAAATTAATGGTTAGTCTTCTCCTCAGATCAGCTGTAAGTTAAATTATATAATTCAACTCTGATTATTTTATTTATCACAACTAGATTTTCATTTGGTGTTTGAGCCATCTGGTAGACAACTTGATACAACATAAATTTAAAATTGCCAGAAAGGAAGATCAGCATTACACCATAAAAGCACTGATTGGGTTTGACGACAAGATATCTATACATGTATCAAAAGCACATTTCAAGTCACTGAAAAAACTACCAAATATTCTTTTGAGTATACAAGAGAAATTGTTATAGGAACCACTACATTGCTGGAACGTTGAAACCCATCACATGTATAAATACAATTCATTCTATAAATTCGACAACAAATGAAAAATTCAACTTTCTGCTTGAACGGTCACCTCTGCTGTACACTCCTTTGAAAAAGACGACAAAGAAACAAAATTAAAAAAATTGGTGCAGACACACACAAAGATATATATATATTGGTGCTCTTGTTTATTACTTTAGTAAATGCCAAAAATAAATCAGCTTTGTTAGTCTTTCATAAAATAGTGTGGGAGGGTTCTTTGGGTTCAGTGTAAACACACACAGTTAACATCCCTAATTTACCCATATTTTCTGTGTCGAGTCTGCGACTAGGAAGTGTCGGTTTTTGTATATTTCTATTTCTTGGTACCGGGGGTGGTGGAACGGGGGGTGGCAAGTCTACAAAAATAAAACAACACTCAGCAAAACTCAAACACTGTGCAAAGCCAAAATATCCTTCACCAAATGAGGCCAAGCAATTTTTTTTTTTTTTTTTTTTCAAAACATGAAGCAACAACTAATCAACAGAACCCAGGTGTCTAAATGAAGGATGTAACAAATAAAAGTATTTGGCTAAATCAATGCAGATAATGTCCAAAAACTAACTACTATTTTTGCTGAATTTCATGAGTTTTAAAATAATTGATCATAGCCTTCTTTTTATGTAACAAAAAGGTCGTTCACCTATTATTATCTCCCATATCTTGTTTCAACTAAACACTCTTTTAAATGTATCAAAGTAAACTTTTCAAGATTATTCTTTCCAACAATTAACAGTCCTTGACTACCAACTACACTGTATTTGAAATTTCGTACTCGGTCCAAATCTTTTCAACATTCAAGGGTTAGGTTTAGCAGTCGTGTATGTTTTATTTACTGCAAATACAATCGTGTTCTAAATGTATGCAAATAATGTATCCTGTTTTCATTGTTTCGGTGGAATATATTTCTTCAGTATTGATCCATAAATCACATAGTCCTTCCCTTCCAATAACTCATGTGTTTTTTTGGTGTCTTCCTTTTATATGATATAAAACTGATATATAGTAACTAATGAAACTGGGTTGGAAGAGCTTGGTACATGTATTCTTTACATTTCATCCTCTCTATCCTGTTGTCCTGATGACAATGATACTATGTTAGGATTAGGTGACCATGTTTTGTGTTTTCAGATAAAGTACCTCATGAATGTTCTCATTATTCCACCAGGAAATAAAGAAGCCATTTGAGAAAATATTTCCCACTCCTTAAGTAACTATACGATAACTTATTTGAATAAGTTGACGAACAATGTTATTAAGTCAATGAACAGTTGCATGAGTCACCAATCTTAAAATAGAGCTATACTCTTGCGGAATTTCCTCTGCATTTACGTACGCTACCTTGGTTTTGACTTGGATCTGGGGCCGCCATCTTGGTAGATTGGCGTATTTTAGTTGGGCCCCTCTTGTTTAGTTGTGCCCTCTTTTGACTTGGCTCAAACCGTTCAAAAATCCTGATGATTCAGTCAAACAAGAGGTAGAAGTCCCCGGTCTAATGGAAGCGTGAATACAGTCTGATGTTCATTTCTTTTTGATGACTCATCATATAAAATCTGGCTGGGAAAATCCCTGTGACGTCACGAAATCTCGTGACTGCGCGATTTCACCCGAAGGTCTCGCACCTGCTGTTTTCGGTAATTTCCGGATTCGTTTACAATCGTCAGTTACCTCGCTTACATTCGCTTAGTGTCGGGACTTTGACAAATTAACATAATTACCACGTATTTCAATTTATTGACCAAAAATATCAATTTCTCTGCTTTAGATAATGACCACTTGAAAAACTATTTTGGCTCAGAAGTGATCTTGTGGGCAGATTTTATTCATGGAACTATATATATATGCATAATTTGATGAATGCTTATATTAATAATTAAAGATCAGGGCTCGCTACGTAGCGCTCGTAGCGCTACGATCTTGAACGGCGATGCTAGCTAAGCCTGACGTAGCGATAACAAGCGTGAATCATACAGTGCGTTCAAGATACCTAGATTTCTGAGTCGTAGGAGGCTGGATCGTTCAAGATCGTTAGCTGGCTAGCCTAGCGCTAGGCTTAGAAACTAGTATCTGAACGCACTGGTATGAGCAATTAACGATTGTTTACGCACGTCAGGCATAGCCTAGCATGGATCCGTCAATCGTAGCGCTACCGAGCTCTATAGCTGCTACATCTTGAACGTTCAAGCCCTGGCTGCGTTCAAGACTCGTAGCGGCTAGCCTAGCCGCGCTAGACTAAAATCTAGATGTATCTTGAACGCACTGTATGAATTAGCGCTTGTATCTGCACGCTCAGGGCTAGCCTAGCATCCGTCAAAATCTAGCCTAAACCGAAGCCCTACGGTAGCGCTACGATCTGAAGCTACGATCTTGAACGCAGCCCTGTTCAAGTATTTTTCCAAAAACTGAGGTTGAACCCTTGTATAGTGGCGAACTGAATTTCTTTCCGTCCATGTCTTCCTGTTTGGAAGAGGGGGGAGGGATAGGTTTAGGGGTGTCCTGATGCTGGGCAGGAGGGGGAGTGAGGTTAGGCTCACGGTTCAGTTCAATATCAGGGAATGATGGCTTTAGATTTGGATGTGCGCAGCAGGTGTGATGCCCCGTGATTTGGGCATTGGAATTAGTGGAAAGAGGATTTCTTGTTCCCCATCCCTAATATCCCGGTTAGGCCCAGTTCATCCCCCCGGGGGGGGGGGGGGGTATGTTGCCAGTTCTAGGAACTTCCCGGAACGCTGTGTCCCTTCCCACCCAGCACCTGTACACCCCAGTGACCGGGAAATTGGCCCCACCTCCGTTCAGGATTATTAGGCCCTAAGCCAGTTTAGTCAAGGTTTGCTCCAGGGGGGCTTAGGTTAAAAATTCTTGTTCACAGCACCCCACTCCTGGACCGTAATCCCCAGTAGGATTACCTACGGGATTTGCCAATCCCCACGGCCTAGCCATGGTTATGATCTCACAGGGCCTCCAGCTTCACACTCTTACTTGCCTCATTTTCAAGAAATTTGGACGGGAGAAATGCCCCACACAGGAAATGTTTGATAGTTCCCATGTCTGGTGGTTACACTGGCACACCTATGCCCCACCATACCGTGATAACTCCTGCCTATCAACAACAGGGGCCTTACCCTGGCACCACAGACTATGGGTTAGGGGGGATCGAGTAGCTCACATTCGTCCCCAGTTAGGTGCCCATGAAGTACTCGCACCATTCTCTGGGCAACCCGCCCAAGAGCCGGCTCTTGTGCCCACATCATTCTCTGGGCTGTCTGTCCAGGGGTTTGCTTCGATGCCCCGCGCTCCCTTTCCGGCCCACCTGCACCCTCATGTGAGTATGGAATGGAACGCACCGAAGTACTCCCAGTACAAGTTCGTTTGCCTGGCACACAGCCAACAGTGGACGGAGACGGAACAACACGACCAGTTCTGCTTTTCACGGGAGGGGACGGCGAGCGACTACTACACCCTGTTGCTGGAGACGGAGCAGAGCCTCTCCTTGGTGGACATATACTCAGGCGATTTGAAAAACGCTTTGGGTCATCTGTGTATCAGGCTTCATCCATCAGCTCAACTTCCAGTCAGCGTCACAGAACATTGGCGAGTCATTGCGACAGTGGGCAGACCGGGTACTTACCTTAGCCATCCAGACTTTCCCATCTGTGTCGGATGTACATGTGTATGCTGTTCCACGGTTGTGCTATGGTGCTGAGGACAGGGGTTCCATACTGTATGCAATGGATGGCTAACCTATGACGGTGGAGGAGGCCATAGATAGCATGCAATATTACCAGCATTCGCAGCAGGCCCAGTCTTCCAGACCCAAGAGGGGTGTAAGGCAGGTTGCGCTGGCAGAGACTCAACATTCTGGCGAGGAGTTGCGGTATTTGTGCCAGCGATTTGATGAGTTGAAGAAGGAACACTGGGAGCAAGACCCCACCCCCGGAAACCTTCCTCACCACCATCAGGTAGCAACCGGAAGCTGGCAAGGTGTTTTAAGTGTGGAATCCAGCCCACTTTAAGAGACACTGCCCGGAGCTGCAGGAAAACAGGAACCAGTGAGAAGAAGCGATACCCAAGGAGAACACAGGAGCGAGCTCGACCAATGAAGCGCCTACACAGGTGGAGATGAGGGATACTGGTGGGTGCACTGGAAGAAACGAGTTTAGGATGAGCACAGTCATGCACCCTCTTGCATGCGCCGATCCAGAAAAGGCAATCCAGGTTCATTTCCAGGAAGCATCGGGGAAGGATGACGAGAAATCTGAGGACTTGGTCACTGGGTGGGAGGACAGGTACGACCCCGCTCCCAAGGATGAGTCATATGTCCCGGGCAGATTCAGGTTCTCCGAGGATATGGTGCCAGGGCCTAGAGCTGGGAACCTGGGGAACAGGGAGGATTCCCGGGACGATTCAGAGGACTTGGCGAAGCACAGCAGTATAGACTTGTATGTAGCTCTGTTGCAAGTCCAGATGTTGCTGGGCATGGAGTTTCTGTACCGCCAGAGAGCCCAGATAGACCTGGAGTATTGAACACTGACCATGGACGATGTGACCATCCCCATGACGTTTGCACGTCCCAAGGAGAATTTAAACAGGAGGCCCAGTTTCCTTGACGAAGGCTCTCCGGGTACCTGTCGTCTCAGTCATTCAGTGTCCCAGTCATTTGGGTAGGGAGTTGGGGCACTTCGTAATCAGCCCGGATACCAAGCAGCCCATGTCGGACAGTGGGGGAGATTTCTCCCACGCACCGACCAATGTTGGAAAGGAAATATTCATGGTTGAAGTCCCAGGTGTTGGACTTCCTCAATGTGGACATGGTGAAGGTATTCCCAACGGTCACAGTGCCTCAGTCAACAAGACGTCTTGGAACTGTCTCCCAAGAACTTCTCGAGTTAACAGGTTGGACCCAAGGGGCTGAGTTGAACCTTGAGAGAGACCTTGTGGAGCATGTTTCATTGAGGACCCAAGTGAGACAGCTCCGAGACATCAGGTTACCCTGGTCCCTACCTGGAGACAGCTCAGGGACCCCCCTGATCCCCAACTGGATTCAGAGTTGCCAGGAAAGTCCCAGTTAGGTAGTTCCGGGGAATGTTCCCCGGAGTGTTTTTGCCGGAGCCTACTCCGGCATCCTCGGATAGTCTCGGATAGTCTCTTCTGTTCCACCCACCTGAAACTTTGAGGGACCCCGTTTCTCCGTCCTTCGTAGAAAACGGGAGGGAGTATAGTATCTAGAGGGTCACCCCTGTGCAACTTATTTAATCCCGAGTACGACTTCCAGTGTTGCAGAGTGAGCCTTCCTTATAATGAGACTACATCCTGGAAGCCTGGCTCTAAAGTGAGCCTTTCCCGGAAGCTTGGCTTTAGATTGAGTCTTCCCCGTAGGAAGACCTACTCTATTACTATTTGTAGAGTCAGACTTCTCCCCAAAGCAGGACTTCCACCTTCATTTATTCGTGGTAAACTACTATACTAATGGAGATTGGTTGAACCAAAACCCTTTTCAGCAGATATTGCATGATTTTTTACTTAATTTGTTCATTAAACCCAAGTAAAAAAACATTTTCCTGCTGAATTTCGAATATCCTCCATTCATTATTGTTGCTCCGCGAGTGGACGCGGTTTATTTAGGCTTATACAACGCTCTTCCACTCTCACAGGAACAAGGCGCGGATTAGGAAGGCGTAACTCGGGCGTATACGCCTCCCCCCCCCCCCAAAAAAAAAGAGCGAGAGAGAGAGAGAGAATGGAGAGAGAGAGAAGAGAGCAGGAGAGAGAGAGAGAGAGAGAGAGAGAGAAGATAGTGAATGGAGGTAAGAGAGAGAGAGAGAGAGCGCAGCGCGCACGATACACGGCGGATTTATAGGGCGTGGGGGTACTCGGGGATATATATATACATTTAATGTGCAAATATCTCGGTCAATAATTACCTGCCTGTCATTACTTGTAAGAAAGTAAGCTGTAACTAGTGGGTGCACGGTGCCCGTGCACCCCCTTTAAACTGAAGATTGCTAAAACCTCTTCGCCCTGACCCCCTACAGAGCCCATTCTGAATCCTTTAGGGCCTAAAACCCCCCAAGCAATGAAAAATGCTAAAATTTCTCAGCTTCCGGGGCTTCGCCCCCTGGACCCCTACCAGGGTTATTCCTGGACCAGCTGTGGACCTGATCTAGCAGCCTTAAATCCTATACACTAGTCTTGTCATCCCCCCCCCCCCCCCCAAATGGAAATTCCTGGTTACGGCCTGGAGAGGTGTAATTACACTATGAGGGCTAATTTATGGTTAAATTTACTCCTAAATCACTAAAATCAGGAGCTTTCGGGGGCGAACCAGGGCTTGCCTGACCAACGACTGCTGAAAAAAAAAATCCAAGCCCCCCCCCCTGAAACCAGAATTCCTGGATCCGCCCCTGAGAAGTGCCTGACAGCACAATGGATACAGTCTCTGGTGGACTCGGGTGCGTTCGTGAGTGGAGACGTCTCGGCGCAGTATCGTGGTTTATTCTTATATTACGCGCCCCCTTTTTATTTGCAGTTCTAAACCTGTTGTGCAATATCTGTAACCCCCTGAAACGATCCCGATGAGGCGTCCTAACCATCGGTTAGCCAGTACGAGGCTGTCGGCAGTTGTACCAGTCAGTGACGAGCGTTTGTAGAGACGTTTACGTCCATTCATAGCTCCTGTCGTATCGTTTTGTGTTATTCCACAGAAACTGCGCTGACCTGATGCGTGCTTTGGTAGGTAGTCTACTCATCGTTTGCACGTGAATTAAACAAATTTGAGACAGATAAAATCCTGTCGTCTGCATCGATACACATGCTAATTTAAGGGTTATCTATTGATGTTGCACATGATAACGCGTAGAGTGACGATCATAATTCACCTGGGAATGTGTATAGTATTATGCAATTCAAAACTTTTAATAACTCATTGCCATTAGAAACTATTGGCGTTTAGATTTCTCTTGCATATTAGTACATGTATATACAATTTGCATGTGCTAGAAATTCGTGAAAGCAACTGGACCGATTCAGGAATAACAGCAGGTGAGATACTGTAAAACAAGACACCATCATAAAGTCGTGGTCATTAGACTCAAGAAGGGAGTTGAAAAGTCCCTTTGGGGTGCAAGTCAGTCAGCAAACATTGCTTAAAATGCAGCTTAGAGGAAAAGAAGTCTGTATGGCCTTCTTGCAGAGTTACACTCCCATCAATGGTGCTAATGGTGAATTCAAGAGTGTATGTAGCTGGAATTAGACAGTATACAAAAAGGCGAAGTTAACATTGTGTCAAACGTAATCATAATCCAAAAAACACATACAAAATCGAGTGTAGGGCAACACGGACCATCAAATCAAGATTACTATAGGCGATATGATAGAACAGGAAACGAATTCTTCGACATAACAATGGGGAACATGGCTATGGAACGATGGATGAGAATGGGGAAAGACTTGCAGATTTTAATATCACTGACAACCATGTAACTGTGAAAACATTATACCCCATCAAAGCATTCACAAGTTAACCTAGTATTCTCCAAGCGAAAGAGAGATATCAATAGGAAAATAATGATTATAGCCTACAAAGGCATGCTGACAAGAGAGCTTACATGCTAGAAGAGGCAACAAAAGAAGGGATATTCACTATCCTACAGCAAAGACGTCTATGTGAAACCATAATCACATGTGGATTCTGACTTCTGATTCCGGGTGTGACCGGTCAGCAGAGGATGCTTACTCCTCCATGGCACTTGATCCTGCCTTCCCTTTTGTCGGAGGTCCGTGTTGCCCTACATTCGATTTTGTAAATATGTTTTTGGGACTATGATTACGTTTAACACATTGTTTACTTCGCCAAGTTATACTTACTTAGTTTCTTCTTTCCCTGTGGAGAGTAGGGCCGTGAATTTAACAAATCCCCTCCATTTTGATCTATCTTTCGCTACTTTGGTTGCTTCGTTCCAAGATTTAAAACCAATCTCATTTCGTTCTCTTTCCACAGTTCTTCGCCACGTTTCTATTGGTCGACTTCTCTTTCTTTTGCCTTCATGTGGATTCTAAATACATATAATTCCAACGCACTTTGATAAATTTGATTTCACAACGTTTTCTTGAAATCAATAACATCAAGATGTGTGGCTTTTCGACACTTTACACGACCATTCTTACGATAAATTAAGGATTAGACTTTCTGATATCACAGACAGCTATTACCTTGAGAGTAAAAATGGAACTCGGAATATTCATATCAGGTGATTAGTCGTCCAAAAATCACTCTAAATAAACACCACTTTCATTTTTTGTAAAAACTCTGAAGTTGATATTGAAATATAGTAGAGTTACTTATTGACAATATTTACATAGTCTTTAGTGATGATGTCATCTTCCCAACAGTATGTTAGAATTCTCATGGGCACGAACAGTGCTCCGCGTTCACTAGTTGATCTTTATTTGTATTCTTGTGGGGCAGAGTTTATTCAAAAGCTTCTCCAAGAGCAGAAAAAGTCCTTTTCTGTGGCCTTGAATGTCAATAACAGTTTATCTAACAATTCTCAACTCGAAATAAATGACACCACACAGTCTTCCATGTCTGTTCATATTTGGATATTCCTCGAACTCAGATATTAACGACAAACTAATGACTAAACTTTATGACAATGAGGATAGCCTCAGCTTTTCTGTCATCGATTTCCCATATTTATGTAGCAATATTCCGTAATCACTTGCATATGGTGTTTTATGTCTCTCCACTGATTCGATACGCGAGAACATGTTCTGGGTATGATTAGTTCTAACATAGGTGCAGGGTACGGACAGATAAGTTGATGCCACATGGGTTTGAACAACCTAAAGTCAGTATTTTGCAAAGTCTTTAATTGTTATATTAATACTAATTTTAACAGGTACACATTTCGAAAAATAATTTTTCATCAGCAATGCTTGAAGCCTAAACGTTTGGAAAGCCGAGGACAATGAAAAAGGAATCTAATTTTGCAAATGTGACTTGTCATCATGTCAAATGCTACTTGACGTATTTCTTACCAATTGTTAGACCATCCTTTGATATGCATACTGATTTTGACTACAGGTCAGTTCGTCTACCTGATCAAGATATGTGGCTTATATGGTGGGTGTAACTTGTCATCAGAGAAAGCTTACTCCCCCTCAGCACCTGACCCCACCCTGGGTGTGTACAAGAGTTCGTGTTTGCCCAGATTTTAACTTTGTATTCTTTGTGGAATTTACGAGATTGATGACTGTTCGTTATCTTCATTTTTTCATTAAAAACAATCTGTGTTAGGAATTGACCATTTCCCAACACACAGCCAAAGACAAGGGTGGAAAGTTACAGCATAACATAAAATGCGATGAATAGAACATTTTAAAGAGAATTAATTTAAACAGATCCTCTGATCAACTCTATAAAATGAGATCGGTAATCTAGACACAGTTGTAGTTATTAACTGAATGCCACTACACATTTCTGATATTGTCTCTACAATACAAAAACTAAAGAATAGAAAACATCCTCTTAGTGACAACGTAGATACCGAGTTCTGTTCTTCAAAACAGATCCACATCTTAGAACCCATTGTATGTGACGCCTGGGAAAGCCACACCACTCCAGAATGAAATTATGGAATCATCAATAAGTTACCAAAGAAAAGCAGCTCGAATGACTGCAGTAGCTGATGTGGTATAACATTACTTTCTATCCCAAGTAAGACAATGATCGACCAAACTCATCATGAGAAGGATCTACATCACTGATGTCGTTTCAAGCCATGGTCCGGGGTCTGCAGAGGTCCAAGGTCTGCAGAGGAAAGAGAATTGCATATTTTGGCCATGATTTCCGACAATGCACTGGCAACATTGCCTTGTTTGTTTTTTTACTCCGACCAACGCATTCAAAGCAAAAACTAAGCGACTCCATAAGTATGCAGGAAACATATGGACAGACTGAAGGTCAACACCAGAAAAACAGGTCATGAACCTGACTGTAAACCAGTGGTCAAATTAGAAAATCAATTCTTTCCAAGTTCTTATACCTTAAGGATGTTGTAGGCTGAGCTTTTGAGAACAACTGTGTAGGACGCTATCACTAAGTATTTACTGGTTCAATACTGACCCCATCGGTGCAAACATATTACACATTTACAACTGAACCCTGTCCAGTTGAAAAAGTTTGTGTCATTTCAGATTTTGAAAGGGTTTGGTAGGGACTATATTTTGTGGCGGAAGGATTGATTAATCAAAAAGCATGATTTTACAGTTTCTATTTCATTCAGTACACCTTCTATTTTATACCCCTATTTGTGTAGTAGAGTTTAAAAATTAATGATACAAGTAGCTGAGACTTGGAACTAGTTCAAATATTGTTATTTATTACTTTTGTCGAGGTATTTTTCCAAACAGAATACATATTCTTTAAAAAGTCCAATTCAATTCATTCGGAATCCTGTGCAAAAAATCGGTATTTTTGCCAATATTTTAAAAATTTGACCGAAATCATCTACTTTTTAAAGTTCTATTTTAAATTTTGAGACAAGACTCTGAATATTATGTGAATTTTAAGAAATTGACATCACTCCTAAAATGTATTTTTTAACTCTGAAATTCGATATCATGAGTTTTTCCGTATATCAAGTGCAGAAAGGTCAATATTCATTTCCATTACAAGTACTAAATCTTTTTTTTAAATATTTGAATTGTAAGAAGATCTATTTCATGTAATGATTGATTTGTATTCGTTATGATTTGTTTACACCAACAGACGAATGGAGTTTAAACAAATAAATCTTGAGTAAATTCTAGGTGCAAAAAGGTCATGTTTAAAACACTGTAGCTCGAAAACAAGCATGGAAACCCAAATTTTTCTTTTTAATTTCCCGATTCTATTTCAATGTAGAAATCAAAAATACACTTCCCAAAAAATTGACATCACTTCAAACCTCACCCTACAACCTCTTTAAGTATTTGGTAAGTAAAGTGACCACAAATGGTAGAACATAAAGAAACATCCAGGTGAAATTTTCAAAGGCAAGATAAAGAACAGTGATTAATCTCACAAGTTCTATACGGAATACAAATTAAGAGTTGAGCAAACATGAACCTCTGAATATACCAGGTTTTACCAGGTGCCCAGGAAGAGTAAGCATCCCCTATTGACCAGTCACACCTACCGTGAGCCCATTGTTTTCATTAGGAAAACGGAGAAAAGTGTACACAGAACGGCCTAACAATTGGTATGAAACACGTCAGACAGCATTTGTCAGAAAATACTCATTTACAGAATGCATGGGGGCGATACGTGTTAATTAATCCTTAACGAAATCGACCACCACAACCTCCGTTACTTTTCAACGTTGACACGTATCGACCGTATCCATTCCGTAAACGAGTATTTTCCAAACCCTGTGTGTTAAACAATGAAGAACATTGAAAAATAAAACATTTGGATTTCTTCCTATCTGGTTTTGCTGTATAATTATTCTATAATGCAATGGGGTTTTTTTCACCGACACAGCGAAAATGTTCCATTCTGCAAATTGTGCTGACATGCTTGACCTACTAGAAGGTTAATACCTGTGCTCTGAACAATCTCATAATAGGATACACCATATTTCCCCACAAAGATATACAAGTACATAAATACCCAGTATACATGGGCATCACCCGATGGTAGAACATTCAATCAAATGGATTATATTATCATAAACAGAAAATGGAAAATATCCTTGAAAGATGTAAGAGCATGTCGTGGTGCAGATATGAATTCAGATCACTATCTACTAAGGGGCCATATAAACCTGAAGCTCAGAGCAAATAAGCAAACAAGTACAATGAAGAGATTTGCAACATACAAGCTGTTAACACCATCTGTTAAAGAAACCTTTAAATTAAAGCTAAAGAATCGCTTTCAACTACTCCAAGATAAGAACAATGAAGAAGACATGCCAGGAATGTGGGATGACATAAAGACAGTAGAATACAGAAAGAATAAACAAGGAGAATGGCTGACACCAACAACAATTGAACTAATAGAACAAAGGAAAAAAGTAAAAAAAAAATGATAATAATAAATAAATAAATACTAGGATGTTCATCAAGTAGAATCAAGGAGGCCAAACAAATCCAATAAAAGGCTCTAGATACTCAAGTCAAAAAAGTGCTAGACAAGACAAGAGAAAAAAAATTGGGAGGAATGCAAAAGAAGCAGAAAAAGCAGCTAGTAAAAGTAACATTAGGGAATTGTACAATATTACCATGTTCCTATCTAGTAGCAACTTCACACAGAATGCAGGGGTAAAGAGCGAAAACGGTGAGTTTTTGACAAAAGAAAGAGAAATCCTAGACTAATAGGCAAAGCACTTCTTATCAGTACTAAATAGAGGAGACCCAGAAAAACCACAAGACCTGGATACAGAGAACCAAATCACACCTGAATTAGATAGTAACACTGATGAAACATCCAAAGAAGAAATAATAGCTGAAATTAAGCATCTCAAAAACAACAAAGCAGCTGGGGTAGACAACATAAATGCAGGGCTCCTCAAAGCCTCACTTACAGACATAACAAATGTCCTACATCCTACTTTTGGCACCATCTGGAGAGAAGAAAGACTAACTGATGATTGGAGCAAGGGACTCCTTGTGAAACTTCCTAAAAAGGGGGACAAAGGAGACTTTACAACTGGCGCGGCATAACCCTTCTTCCTACTGTAAGCAATATCTTCACTAATATCATTCTGCTGAGAATCCGAGACGAAATAGACCACCATCTAAGAAGAGAACAAGCCGGATTCTGAAAAGCGATATCTTGTAATGACCAAATTTTTGTGCTCCGCAACATCGTTGAACAATCTTTAGAATGGCAACCCATTCAGTACGTGAACTTTTAGAGGCATTTGACAGCGTCCATCGTAAGAACTGATGGAGTTTACTTCGAATAGTCTTCCAACAAAGATAATTGACCGGATCAGATGCTTACATGGTCGATTCCAGTGCAGTGTTATTCATGAGAACAAACAGAGCAAATTGTTTGAAGTGACATCAGGTTTAAGGCAGGGTTGTTTGCTGTCACCTCTACTCTTTCTGGTTGCAATAGACTGGGTATTGAGACAATCCGTGGTAAATGAAGGAATAAGATGGACAATGATGGAGAAATTAGAAGACCTCGGCTATGCTGATGACCTAGCACTCTTCTTGTATGACCGCCAGCACATGCAAACAAAAACCACCAGCCTGTATATACAAGCAGAAAAGATAGGCTTGAGAATAAATACCAACAAGACAAAAGTAATGAAAGAAAACTCAAAATGTTTGTCAACAGGTGTAAAAGAGCCATACTCAGAATCCGGTGGCCCAGAGTTATCTTCAACAGTGAGCTACATCAAACACTGAACTAAAAAACATCATGGAAGTGATAGCCAGACGAAAGTGGAGGTGGATTGGCCATGTTTTAAGAAAGGTACCAAATGGCATCACCACTGAAGCCATCTACTGGAAACCTGATGGGAAAAGAAGACAAGGACGCCCTAAGATTAACTGGCACAGAACATCACATAAGGAATTTTTAAAAAAGAGCTTGGAATCGCCTGGAAAGGCATCAAAGAACTGGCTAGAGATAAAGATGGTTGGAGGAGGTGTATGGAGGCCTTATACGCCCGTTGGCGCGAAGATGATTAACATTAACATAAGGTTAATCCAGGCAAACTGCTGATGTAGATGTACCTTGGTCATCGTATTGTTCCGTGCGATATATCTTTTGTAAAAGTAATGGTTAGAAATGCAAGAAAAAGCGGTAATCTACTTTACTGCCGAATTCGAAGCGGAGATTATCGACTACCCCTAGCGTTAAAGGCGCGACTCGCCCGTTCTTTTTAGCGACTCCCCCAAAGTAATGGTTGTGCACGGTGAAAACGCATTTACATGGAGATGTCCATCATTTCAATTTGTAAGTTGTTTTTTTCTACATATCAAAGGCAGAAAGATTGGAAATGTAAATATGATTATCTTGCCTACAAATACAACCTTGGAATGCCAAATTAACAAATATATTCAAATATTTCTACATATCTACAAAAAATTAAACCCATCTCCAAATAAATTGAAGATATTGTAATTGAAACAAAGTTGGATCTAAATGTATCAAAGAGAGATGTACAAGTAATTACATTTATTTTTGAATAATTTCATTTAGGTTCAAACAAATTACAGTTAGGTTTAGTTGAATTATAACACATGGTGTATGGACATTTTTGTGAGAAATCTATGATTAAGGACATCGTTTAGTAAGGTGTGCCTACCTTTAATTCTTGAAAAATTACTACCTATCTAAAATGTTTCTCATTCTATATCATACCTATCTAAAAATGAATAACTGAATTGAACCTGTCCTCAATTGATTTGGAGATTAGAATTTTAATGCAAATATTCTAATTTGGTGTTTCGTACACTATGTATATACTGATTTTGACCACGGATCACCTATAGCTGATCAAGATAGAAGGTCCGCGGCGGATATGACCAGTTAACAGAGGATGCTTACTCCTTCTTAGCATTTGACCCCACCTCAGCATGGTGTTTCTGGGGATCCGTCTTCGTCCTTCTCTAGATAGAGTTAAGTTTTGTCGCCATTTGCAGTATTTTTACACAATAGTGGCCGTATTTTGCATCATTTTTCTGCTTGGAAACATCAAGCGCATTACTGGACAAGCTCTCCATTATACAATAGATTTAGTTATAGTTATAACGAATCTCGTTTAAAGTCATCATTTCGCAAATTCTACGGTCGCTATGATGACCTTGTTTGCAATTACAAAGTATCACTAAGTCATATGTTGACTGATTTGTTTCATACCCTTTGTTAGACTGTCATTTTCGTACTTGATTTGACAACGGGTAACCCCGTTTACTTTGTTTCGACTACGAGCTCACGGTGGGTGTGACCGGTCAGCAAAGGATGCTTACTCCTCCATGGCACCTGATCCTGCCTTCACTTTTGTCGGAGGTCCGTGTTGTGTTGCCCTACATTCGATTTTGTATATATGTTTTTTTTGGACTATAATTATGTTTAACACATTGTTCACTTCGCCAATTTATATTTACCTTTGAGCAAGAATTTATAAACCCACTTTCTTGACAACGTACATAGATGCTTTATAAAACCCCGTTATTTTTACATGTAAACATTGTTTTATATTTCAGTCACGTTTCAAGACAACACTTCGCAAATTCTATGGTCCTTGTAACGATTTAGTTTGCCAGTATGACCTGTCTTTGGGTCAAATGCTGTCTGATGTTGTTAAACCATTTTTCATACATTGATTTGGCTACGGATTGCTCCGTTTACCTGATCAAGACAATGGGTTCACGACGGGTGTGACCGGTGGACAGGGGATGCTTACTCCTCCTAGTCTTGCTTTTGTATTCTATTTGGGACTTACGGGATTGATCACTGTTCGTTATTTTTGCCTTTACATAATGCGTGCAAAAGTTTTTTCATTGGCTGTTTAGAATCTCATGGTTTACAGACGTCGTAGCTGGGAATATTTTAAAATTGAATGGTTGCAATTCCCTCCAATTACACCAGGCAAAATATTTTAATCTTCCCGGAGCTGGGAAAGGTTTCCTGGTTTGGAAATTCCGATTTTATATGGTAGTCTTTTTCCCTGGCCATCTCCCACCCACCTACCCCGGAAAAATGGCTATATATAGTAGGTTTTCCACCCAGGAAAATGGTTATATAGTATATCTTCCCCCGCGGAAAGGTGGCTACATAGTATGATTTCCCCCTTTTTATTGCTAGATGACCCCAACGGAAATTCTACTAAATATAATCGATTCTCACCCACTCCGGTTACGTTTACGGCGAACCATTGCCATACATATTTTTTTCCATTCTAAAATTAATCCCTCCTGGCAATCCAATTTCTTTATATCCTGAAAAGATAGTTAATATTTAACCCCCTTTATTATGATTTAAAAAAAAAAAATCATATTCAACAGAATGTTATGTAAAACAATCATATATTTTCGGAATGTAAAATCAGAATATTTCGCACGAGGAATCAAAATTGCCTCACTATGCTAGTATTTCATTAACACAAAAACTAATGGAGTAAAACTTAAATTGATTACCTATACATGATTCTTAACACCTCATTTGGAGAAAGTAGGGTTTTTCAAATTGAATTAAAGGTTTTTTTTCTGGAAGGAAACTTTTATCCCAACTGTTCTCATATTATTAATTGGTGGATTATTAGTGGATTAATCCATGAAGATGTGAACAATCGTAACTAACTTATGCAGTGCAACTCCCAACTGTACTGTCTAGTACTTTGATTTTTACATATTTCTCCATCGATGAATTTGTTTTGAATTTAACAAATGGATAACGTCATGATACGATGTAAGGCAACGATAACGAACAGTGATTCAAATCCGTAAAGTCCTAAAATAGAATACAAAACAAGAGTTGGGCAATCACGGACCCCTTGACACACCAGAGGTGGGATCAGGTGCCTAGGAGGAGTAAGCATCCCCTGTTGGACGGTCACACCCGCCATAAGCCCATAGTCTTGATCAGGTAAACGGAACAATCCGTAGTCAAATCAGTGTGTGGAAAACGGCTTAACAATGGCTATGAAACACACCAGCACAGCATTTGACTCAATGGCAGTCCATATTTGGAAACTAAATGTTATAACGACCATAGATAATTACGAAAATGCTGCCTTTAAACGTGGACTGTTGAAACAACTTGTCTTTAAGTAGTTTGCCTCGATTCAAAAAACTGATCATACGCAGAACAAGCTCTTGCGTATCGAATAAGTTGAGAGACATGCACACCATATGCAGGTGATGATGAAATAATTGCTACATATTCGTTGGGATATATTGAATCGACATATGAATGGAAATCATGATTATTGAACGATGAAACATCGTCAATATATCGAAATGTCGAATTAAAAGGCCACCGCTAGAGATTTCTTCTTTTCATGTGAGAAGCTTTTTAATGAATTCTGCCTCATAAGATATATTAAAAATAGGGTCCAGCTAATATAGGCAGCACAATTCGTGTCCATTGGAATTCCAACAGTCTGTTACAGTATATAATAACGAGATGGTATGTGACAAGTGTGACTCGATGTAACAAAATTGTTACATACCGTGCGCGGACTGCATATACATGTATATTCAAAATTGTTAGCTATCTCAGTAATGCAAACATTCTCGTGATTTGTGGCTTTGTCAGTCCTAAACACATCTGAAGTACTGTTGCTTTATTCTTCAAAGGTTATTGGTTTTTTTTTCTTCAGCCCTAGACATACATGTATTTGCAAGCTTAGGGGCAAGTTCAAAGGATAGATTTAAACTCAAATAGTTAGGGAGAGGGGGTTAAAGATGTCATCCAACATCAATTACACTTTAGTGGAAAACAATAAAAGACAAGTGACTGTTAAAACCCACAATATAATATTACATTTTCACGAAGATCTAATAGTTTTTGGTGTAAATTAACCGTAGAAAAGGTATACAGAGTGTTACATTCATCACGTTTAGTTTTAAAGGGAGGGTCTTGATGAAAACTGTGGATTTATTTTTTCCAGACATTGAACTTTTGATATCACCCCTTGGTCTTACAAACATCTACTAGAAACATGTAAAGGCAAGGATAATGCACAGTGATCAAATCCCAAATAGAATAAAAAAAAACCAAAAAACCAAGAAACAATTCATGGTTTTCTCAGTTCTAGACACGTCTGTAAGAGTATTTGTTTTTCTCAATACTAGACACCTCTGTGAGATTGTTGGTTTTCTCGGTCCTAGGAACATCGCGGCGCACAACATTGAGTGTGGGTTTACATGGAAGACATACATGCATATTTATTAACACAATCTACATGCTTTGTCCCTACCTCAATCACCCAAACAGGCGCAGTCCTGCACAGTATGTAACAATTTGTTACAAAGCGTACCACGAATGACGATGCTATGTAACAAGGGGAAAATGTTTTGTTACACAGCTCGTTGTCATTCGTGCTATGGTATATCTACCGTCTCGCTGCTATTCCGTACGGAAAATAGTCTGGAAATTTTGATTTTTTTAGCATGTACTCCTAAAACCTTTTAGTTCATCTGAGCTGAAAATTCAAGTGAGCTTTCCTGATCACCTTCTGTCCATCTTCCACACTTTCGATTTCAAAAACTGTGATAACATCAGTGAGGTGTTGGAGTCAGAGGCTGGTAAAGTTCTCGAGGGGTGTAACAGATGTCACTAAGTTACACCACTAAAACCTCGAGTTAATGTCTACCGTCTCAAATAGCTTCTGCAAGCTAGTCACATGTCACGTATCCCCGTTGGTGGCCCTGGAAATGCTTCGGTAGCTGAGTGACAGTGGCAAAATGCGAGTCTCCGGCGCCTTCAAATGTCCGGAACCTGTGACTAGGAGAAGGTAAACCCCGACTGAAAAGCTCCCTCTCCCGGAAGTTCAGTGGGTTAGTGTATGATTAACTGTCCTGCCTGTAAAAAGAGCTATCCACAAAGGCATCGACAACAAGCCAAGAAAGAGAAATGGTCACCATCAGGAAGACTTAAGACACACTGCAGTGACAGTCGAAAGGAAGCTTCAAGGCCGATCCTCCCTCCTGACACCCAGGATAACAACAAGAGTATAGTCACATGGAACATCTAGACAATGTTCGAAACAGGAAGGACCATCCAGGTAGCGAGAGAGACGAGGAACTACAGGCTAGGAGTATTAGGACTGAGTGAGACAAGATGGCTACAGACGGAGCAACAGAGACTGGAAACAGGAAACAAGGTGCTATATTCCGGATACATGCAGGATGGAGCTCCCCGCACTGATCGAGGGCGTAACCTTGATGCTGGCACCGGAAGCGCAGCGAGCACTCATCGGCTTAGAACCGGCCAAGTCCCGCATCATCACAGCCAAGTTCATCACCAAAAATAACATCAAGGTGAACATCATCCTGTGATACGCTCCCACCATCGATGCGGAAGATGCTAAACAGTTAACTTTTACCAGCAGCTACAGTCTGTGATTGGCAACAAGGGATCCAATGACATGACCATACTCATTGGAGACTTTAATGCTAACATTGGACCAGACAACACAGGCTACGAGGATATCATGGGCAAACTTGAACTAAGAAAGATGAACGAAATGGAGAGCGCTTTGCAGACCTGTGCGCTCTGAACCATCTGGTCCGGTGATAGGAAAAAACATATTCCCACACAGACGCATCTACAAGGTCACTTGGAGATCCCCGGATCATGTTCCGCAGAACCAGATCGACCACATTTTTATTAGTCAGAAGTTCAGGACATCGTGTACGTGTGATGAGAGGCGACGTTGATTCATATGTCCACCAACTTTTCCTCACAACAGTGGGATTTCGGCTCAAGAAATACAACAATGTAAACAACACATGGACAAAGTACAATGTTGGACTGCTCAAGAACAAGGATACACAGACAGCATTCAAGATCAGCCTTACCAACAGGTTCCAGCCACTACAAGAGCTGATGGAAGACAACGACATTGAGACGTAGTGGGAAACTCTGGCTTGATACATGTGAAAAAGTTCTTAAGAAGAAAACACAGAACAAAGAATGGATCTCTACATACACCATCCGGAAACTAGACAAGAGGAAAGAGAAGAAAACGGTAGTGAACAATATCCGGACAAGAGCAGGAAAGACAAAGGCACATAAGGAATATACGACAGCCGAAAAAGAAGTTAAGAAGAGCATTAGGAAGGATGAGAGTTTACATAAACGATCTGGCTAGCCAAGCTGAGGAAGCAGCAGGACAGGAAAACCTGACAGACCTGGTGACCAAGAAGCTGGCGGGCAAAATCGGACAAATCGACAAGCCAATCAAGGACAAGAACGGCAACCAGCTGGTAACAACTGAGAAATAGCTGAAATGATGGGCCGAACACCTCAGGGAGCTGCTAAACCATCCAGCACCCGAAGCACCACCAGACATACCACCGACAGAAACAAAACTAACCATCAACTGCAACGTGTCATCCAAAACAGAGATTAGGAAAGCCATCGTTGGATTGAAAACGGGAAATCTACAGGGTCAGAAGAGGTACCAGCAGAAGCCATCAAAGTGGATATGGACACCGCGGTCAACATGCTACATAGCCTTTCCAGCAAGATATGTGAGAAAGAAGAGATACCAGCTCAGTGGAAAAAAGGGTTCGTTATCCAGCTGTCAAAGAAGGGGACCCCAGGGGCTGTAGCATGTAGGGATCATGCTCTTGTCAGTACCTGAAGGTCTAAAAAGAGTCTTACAGGAAAGGATGAAGGGGGATGTTGACCCCAAGCTCCGAGACCAACAGACAGGCTTACGCAGAATCAGATCGCACACGGATCAGATCGCCAGTTTACGCATCATAGTGGAGTAGTCGCTGGAGTGGAACTCCCTCTCTAGATCAACTTCATAGACTATGAGAAGGCCGTCAACAGTGTGGACAAATAGAGGATGTGGGAAATACTGAGGCACTACGGAATACCAGAGATCATCGCTATCATCCGATGCAACTACCAAAATATGAGCTTCAGGATTGTCCACAGCAGTCAGGTGTCAGACAGCTTCGAGGTTAAGACCAGAGTCTGTCAGGGGTGCCTGCTGTAGCTGTTCCCTTTTCTCCTGATTATTGACTTGATTATGAAGACCACTGCAACAGACCGGAACAACGGGATACAGTGGACACTCTGGACGTAGCTCAATGACCTTGACTTTGCTGACGACCTGGTACTCCTGTCTCACAGCCACGGTCAGGTGCAGGTTAAAACCGCTCACTTAGAGACCACATCAAAAGGGATAGGGCTCAAAATCAACAGAAAGAAGACGGAGTTGATGAAGCTGAACACCACTGCCGATACCCAGTCAGTCAGTAGAGAACCCACCAGGGAGGTGAAGTCCTTCGTCTACCGAGGGAGCGTGGTTGTCAAGCAGTGAGGCACCGACCATGACGTCACAATCAGAATCGGCAAGGCAAGAACAGTTTTCGTCATGCTCAAGAACATCTGGGCATCAGAGAAGATCAGCTTGAAAACCAAACTCCGCTTCTTCAACTCCATGGTGAAGTCTGTCCTGCTCTTTGGATACGAGACATGGCAGACAACAAATTAAAGACCATGCAGCAGAAGATCCAGACATATATCACTGACATCTGCCTGAGGCGCATGGCCGGAAACGATCAAAAACGAAGACCTGTTAGAACGAGCGGGACAGGAGCCATCGGCCCAGCAGATTCTGCGGAGGAAGTGGCGCTGGATCGGACACACTCTCGGAAAACCAGCATTCAGCACCACACAACAAGCCTTGACCTGGAACCCGCGGGGGAGTAGGAAGAAGACCAGTCTCGTAGCAGCTGAAGGCGGGACACTGGAGCAGAGCAGAGGCAGCAGGGAACCAACTAGATAGAACGTTCTATCGATAAAATGACAGATGTCCTCCGGACGCGGTTTAACTGTGATGAGGGGACCGAGTCACAGTTAGAATATTCTAACTAGGAACCAACTGGAGCGGGGCAGCACGAGAAGCCCAGATCGAGCAGAGTGGTGTGGGGTCGTCGATGCTCTTCACTGGGCTGTTGGCCTAATTAAGTTTCTTTCTTTCTGACTTGTTGATTACGTTCTTGTTATGTTATTTTAAAAATGAAAAAGCGACTATTCTTGAATGTTTCAAACTTCATCTAGAGTTGAATATAAGAGATTCATTAATTCTCTCTCTAATTTGTCCGCTTGTAAATGCCTTGCTACTCGAAATCCGTGTTCGGAACATACGCCATCATTAAAAAATGTACCCACATAAAAATATGAAAAATACCATTTAGAATAACATTTGTAAGGGATCTTGAGTGAATTCTGAATGTATTCTCAAGATTTCACAATGATAACATTAAATATAAATTTTTTGTAAAGTTTTTAAAAGATGAAAGTTGTAATTAGATATATAGCGAAAATTAGCAGTGCGGAAATACTTTTGACCCTTGAGTGTAGTAACATTTGATGAGCCAAAAAGCATCTACCAAAATTGTAAATTTCATGACCCACGGGATGTCGTGAAAAATACATGATAATTCCTTTTTAAAATCTTCTTCTCTACTCCTGACGACTTGCGTGCCAAATTAAAGTCCAAACACTTATTAATTAATATATGTTTCATTGAAATCCGCTTTTTTCCTCACAAGCTCTGTGTGTTTTTATTTCCTGGACCAGTCCAAATGAAATTTTAACCATCAGAATATAAATAAGTTTTGCAGTTTCTTCCATTGATTAAAAATTTTTTCATATCCAACAGTCGATTTAATTTTGATGAATTTATTCAGTAAACTAAATTATTGGGATCAATTCTTGTAAGGATATATAGGAAAAAGGAGTTTAAAAAACTAACTTTGTCTTTTCAGATAGCATATTTCTTCAAAAGTTGAATGAAATCCCCCCCCCCCCCCCAATTTATGGTAATGATCCCCATTTAATGTCCTTCATTTTAGTGGTAAATTTCATTCTTAATAGAATTGATCTTCTGAAGACTCTTTGAAAAAAACATGGTTTTCATAGAAAAATTAGTGAAAAATTGTTTTTGGTGCTTTAATTTGGCACGTAAGTGTAGGTAAATAAGACAAAAATTTTAATGGGAAAATTTATAGGCCTAGTAATGATGGGCAAGCGATACTCCATTGAAAATGGTAAAGTTAATTATCTTTGGGACAGGAGCTATAGTTACTGGTTGGTTGCGGGGGTGAGAGTTGGGGTTCGGGCGGTTAAAATGCTTACAAGTTAAATACCCGTAGGCCTAGTATTTAAAAATTCAAGATTTTTCTATATTCTGAATATTTTAATGAAACTGACATAGATGGCACTTCTCAGGGAAAATATTTATTTCATAGTGATGATTGTAGTAGAAATATTCTAAACAGTGCTTCAAAAAATTGAATTAAATGGGCCCAAATGAAAATTAGCAATTCAGAAATACGAGTACCATTCGTACATAGCAGCTAGGCCTACTACTGATCCTCCCCTGGATCCGCCAAAAAAAATATATATCCCTCCCCCCTAAAAAAACAAAAACAAAAGAAACTAAAGTACGCGTTAATTTTCTGGGGGAAGAAAATATTTTTCCTTGATACTGCAGCAAAGATAGTGGCTTTTTTTAAAAGGGCGTTTTCCCCAGTAGTCACATGAACGACATGTCTAATATTGACTAAACCGGAAGATGATATGAAAAGGGTCGGAGTTCACTCAGCTTTACCTGAACAACAGAGAATTATAGCTGTGCTTGTACAACTATTGACAATGAATCGACATTGATTATACGCACAAACTAAGTATTCATTTTCAAGTATGACGATGAAGAGACTAATTCTCACTGTATTTTTATCGTGGACATTTGTATTGTTGGTAAATGGACAAAATTCTTCGAATTCGCTGCCAGTGTCAACCGCTGTAGGAAATGTAGGGGAAGAATCCCCTCTAGAAAAGGGAGCAAAACCTGTATATGATTTGATGCATGGATTTTTAGACAGTGTTCAAAAACATGATTTTGTAGCCGCCAACAGTGATTCAAAAATTTGTAAGTATCAAAAATAGATCCATTTAAAAAACCGGAATGAGTGAAACAAAGAGAGGATTTTGAATGCGGTGTACACGTACTTATGTTAGAAACTTTTAATCTCTATTCTAATCTTTTTCTTTATCATGGTATATTACATGCTAGGAGCAAATCTATATGAAATATCTTTGAACATTATACATTGGCAAAAGTCTGTGTTCAATGACCAACTTACATATAAGAAACTGAAGAAGAAGAAAGGGCAAAATCTCTCGAGGTTATGCAGGAGAAAGATGTAAACTTTGTAGGTGTTTATGAAACTCCTATGAAAATGTTTGTTGATAAGTCAATAATATGTTATCAACTTCAAATAGACAACCATTGTCAACCAAGTACTTGTTAAAAAGGGATCTGACATCTATAATAGACCTGTAACAACCTTTTATATGTTTACAGGTATAATTTGTGAGCAAGCTGGAGAATGTATAATCATTAGTTACATCTAACATGTACTTTGAAAATATGTTGTATGATAGAGATGGGGTTGTGTTTTGGTTGCCATGTTTGTACCCAATGAACCTTCATAATGAAAGAATTAAAAATTCAAAGCTTCAGCAATTAAATGATGATTCGGAATCGATATTAGGGGATATCGAAAGGATATACATGAAAAAAATTAAACCAACCTTAGCAATGGACATAAAATAGATAAGATGCATGGTCTATTTAAAATCAATATGTAGTGATATGCTGATATGAAGTTACCTGTGTATATATAATATACTAAATAGGAAGAGACATTTATTTGTCTACACATGCCACACCTGAACACCTTTCCTCTGAGACAGGCCAAACTTTATGACCAGGCTATTATGTCCCAATTAAGTCTGACAACATTGCCCAGTGTCCTTTGTGTTTACATTTATTTAACTGACAAACCTTTTATGTCTATATATAGTATCAGATCATGGTATTGATATCACATGGGTAATTTAACAGTATTAAACATGAGTAAATGTTCTAATTTTTTATTATACATAAACATGTCATGAACGATGACATCACACTCAGATACTTCATCATATCATTGGTAAATAACTTTAAAAATCTGGACATGTGCTTTAGGGGATAAGTTATTATGTTGATTTTGTGGGACTAGCTGTCATGCCTTTTAAAAAATCACTTAACCTACACTTGAGATCTGAATACTTAATGATTTAAATCGCACATATTTTTCTAAAATTGAATGTCTTTGACAGAAATTCGTGTTTGGTTACTCAATATACCGGTAAACTAAATTCACTTCACAGATACATACATCACTTGTTTGGGGAGTATATTTATTGTTTATATGTAATACAATGAAAAATTGTAATGCATGTTAATCCCTAAGATGGACAAAATCTTAACAATGGAAATACTTGTATACGTAGATGACGTTTGGGTGTAAATTGATGGAAGATACTGATGATACATATGTCTCTCTCTCTCTCTCTCTCTCTCTCTCTCTCTCTCTCTCTCTCTCTCTCTCTCTCTCTCTCTCTCTCTCTCTCTCTCTCTCTCTCTCTCTTTTATAAAGGTAATTAATCACTGTACACATGGCTGCAGTTCTTACTCCCATTATTCAGATTTCTATATATTGACTGGAATATGGTATTCCATGTGATCTTGTTACAGCTGAAATTAAAATTCATGTATAATTTTCGAAAGAAACAAAAGCATTATTGGAAAAGCAAACAAAGTCTTGCAATAAATTTTCTTATCGATGGTGAACAGCATCCAATCACTTAAAACACAAGGACAGTCATGATGACTGGCAAAGTTAATGACTCCCATGTTTAGTGTTTTACGCCAATCTTACAAGAAGTTGAAGTGAATTCTAATTTGTAAGCACTTAATGACTCTAGTAACCCCTTTAATACATCATTTTACCTTGTGTAGTGAACATTCTTGTTCACAAGGATTTCAGAAGCTAGAGAAAGATTACCCTAGACACAAAACATGTGTTTTTTCCACAGTTGATACACATTTTATGAGAGAAATTTCTTTCCAAGAAAAGAAAACATATCCAGGTACAAGGTTTTTGTATTGAAGGAAAGTCAAGGTTTTGTGTTTTCTTTTCTTTTCATTACATGCATTATAGAGATGAAAATACAGGTTATCTTTAAGACCGAGGGTTTTACACCCTAATTACTTCCTGAAGTAACATGTAGAGCCATTATAATGTTGCTTGCTGAAGAAAAAAAGATCCTTGATGAGCAAACACAATTAAGAGTTAGTTTACAAAATCTAGAATATGACTCGGTGTACTGTTAAGAAACATTTAAATTTTGATGTGAATTTTTCCTTCTGTAAAATTTTGGCTCCAATTTTTCTTTTGCATTATCAGTCTTTTTGATATTGTGTTAGAGACTTACAAATGAAGTTTACACATTCAATCATTAGATTTGAGAGTATTGGGCAGACCAGTTTTGACATACCAGAATTTGAGTACATGAGGTTCCACTCATTCCTTCCCATATACATGTATAATTCCAATGTCCTTTATTACAATGGTTTTGATTAGATAAAATTGAAAATGCACAAAGAGGCATTTAGCACATCAATAAATCCGAAAAACGTGGAGACATCCACAGTTTCGCGCAATGAAAACAAACAACGTTAACAACACGGGGACTATTCAAATTTTTATATACAGTGATACAAATTGGATATTATAGAATTAAACATTCTTTTTGAAGAAATTTATCGATGTGTAAACTCTGCGACATCTTACTTCACAAAACGTAACCATAAAAGTCTTGTTAGCACTTTTATTCAGTTCGTGAGTACAAATGTCCAGACGTTTATACACGATTAACTTCTTCAAAAAGAATGTTTAATCCTATAATATTTTTTAAAGTTGTACAGTACTGTAATTACATGTGTTTTTAGTTTTACTAGATAGATGAGAGATTCATATAAATTATGATGTTTTAGATAGATATACATGTAATGTCAAATAATGGATGTTATTTTCATATCTTAGAATTCAACATTTGAGAAAATGCACAGAGGAATATATTTATAAGATTTTTTTCTAAAACAAGTTTTATCAGACCATGATAGTGGTTCAATGAACATGCAGTTCAAACCTGTAAGTTTTAAATTTACTCAAGGTAACAAATGACTTTTGGATTAGACTTTCAATCTTAGTGTAGATCCGTGCATTTGTTGCACTGGTATAAGTTTTTTTAAAAAAAACCTTGTTGTATAGATTTAAGTCCACATCACTGAATATGATATCTAAGTGCAGTTTTCAACTGTGACTTTGTAGAGAATTTTTTCATATGCTGCATGAAATTGGCATCCACTTGGTCATAATCAACCTAGTTATACAGTAATAATGTAACCTAGCTTGTCTTTGGACAGGTCCGAATGCAAAGGATGTTCATTTAATTTTATAATGATATGCCCTATCTAATATCAACATTGTGGGGCTTTGAAGCTGTCATAAAACTTTCTAATACTTTTATGATTTATCTCAAACCTAATTTTACATGCATTTGTATCCTGGTATTATTTTTACCTGGAACACAGAGTTTGGATGAGCCACAGAAATTTTGTTTTCAAAGATACACACACGTAGTAGTATGAATAAGTTATTTTTGAAGTGTTTTAAAATTGAATGAAAACTTTGATTTAATTCTGTGAAAAGTTCTAAATAATATTATATTATTAATATATAGAAAAATTCTTAATTTGCTGCCAGCAATTTGGCACTCCCCAGTTGAAAAAGTGAGAGAGAAAAAATTTCACATTAATAAGTAATGTTTGTAACCGTAAAAAAAAACAAGTAAGGAATATCTCAGTGTTTCAGACATATAATTCAGATCTTGAGACAACATAATTGTAAAAAGTTCACCAAATTACTCATACTGAAGAAATTATACAATCTCATATACACAATATAATTTTTTGATATTGCATGTTGCCATAAATTTATTATGCATCTGATGTTGTATATCACATGATGTCATCTGACGTTTGTTGTTCATTGCTGAGGTTAGTCGATATAGGTGCACATAGTTCACCCCTTTTCTATGGAAATTAGCTCCCTTGTGGACTGGGATTGCATGAATTCAGACGTTAACACAAAACTTATAGTATAATAAATCATTGCTCTTATTTAACCACATATCTGTTTTTCAGTGTCAGAAATGAGAAGCATAAAATGTTTGTCGTTTACTTTCCAATCTGAAAATGACGTGCTCAAGACTTGTAGATAAGATTATGGAAAGATTTGATCATTTGGAAACAGGAAGTTCATTTTGAACACAGAACAGAGTAATTTTATAATCTATATAATGAGAAGTTTTAGCATTCCTCAAATTTTGTAGAATATGATCTGCTGTATTAAAACGGTTGAATGACATCTTGGTTCTTTGCTTGACTCTGTCAACAGGCATGCACCCAATGAATGTCACACTCTCGTCCATCTTCGCTAGCCAAGGGTTTATGATCCGCTCCGCTTCTCTACAACTGTAGAGAAGAGGAGCGGATCGTAACCCTTGGCTAGCGAAGATGACTCTCACCTGGACAGGTGATTATAAGGCCAACATAATAAGATTACCATTTAGTTGCATGTTGCGTATTGATATTTTGTTTTAATGAATAAAATACTTACTTGATGCATAGCTTAAACAGCTTTTTTGTATACTATAGTACCAGGTATATATATATTCACCATATTTAACTACATCCAGCCAACAATTTACTTGTATCCTCTCAATCTGTGCTTGATTTTCAGTCATGAGATTGGCTGATGTAGTACATGTTCTTTCCTAATAGTAGCAGTATCTTATGTAGATGTCTAAAAGATAAATAAGACTGAATTTTGCTGCAGTCATACATACTCAAGCTACAAACAAGAAGAAAAATGATAGTTTAACTGACAATGAGTCAACATTGATATCCATATCTATATAAAACATACAGTTTCGGGGATAAAGTAATTATTTTCAAGCTTTAAGACCATGAAGGTTGTATTAGTTGTAGCCACGCTTGTTATATGGACATGTTTGCTTTCTGTTAATGGAGAAGATTCTCCGACTTTGCAGACCTTGAATAAACAAACACTTGGAGTAGTGATATCCCAGGAAAAAGCAGCTGAAGATTTGTATATTTTGGTGCATGGTTTTTTAGACAATATTCAGAAAGAAAAATTCATAACTGCAAGTGATCATTCAGTAATTAGTAAGTATTTTAGTGTCATTTAGGAAAAAACCTTCTAAACGGAGGTTCCGTGTCTAATGGCAGGCATTGGATATAAAGAAACCCTTGGTGCTATTGCTCTGAACTTAAATTCTTGCATGTGGTGATGTTTTAGTATAGTTAAAAAATTCTTACAGGGATATATATATATATATATTAGAAAAAAAAAAAAAAAGGACCACAATATATTTGTAGGGATCCAAAGTGCCGATGATCTCCAAGAGTGGTCCGCATCATGGTCGCCCCCAAGTAAGCTTCGCGATCCTGCGTCTTGCGCCATAAACCCCATCTTGGCTCACGCCAATCGAGTTCATCTGCCCAAAGTGCGACTATGGTCTGACACGCCAAAGCTGTTGATGGTCTTAAACATGCGCCGAAAAGCTCGACTAACCGGATAAAAAATGCACCATCGTAGAGTACCATGGGAGTCTACGCAGTCTCTCATTAAATTTTCAAATCTCGCCCTTTTCTTCAGTTCTATCCGCGTAACAATTTTCTTCAGGGCAAGCTGACGTTTAGACTTCTTCGTGATTGACGTTCATTAATAACTTGATGTCACAAACGTTATCAACACCATCGGACTTTGGCGTGCTAGACCATCGCACTTTGAAGTAACGTTTAGACCCATCGCACTTTGGGCGTGGCCATCGCACTTGGCGTCCATAAGCTTAAAAACCATCGCACTTTGGGTGCCGCATTGGGATCATCGACACTTTGGGTGCGGACCATTCGCCTTGTGGGGGAACCATCGTCACTTTGGGGACCACCATCGCACTTTGGAGTCTTACATATTTGTAGTTCAGTCATTGAAAAAGTTCAAAATGAGAAATGAATCCAATAATGTTGTTCCTGTTGATCTCTATTTTAATGTGATCTTGTTATGCAAAGGATATGGGGAAAATGATGTATGCAAAATGCCTATTTGAGGGCTCTTTAGGAAGTAGAAATGTTTTCTTGTATTTCATTGTCAAGAAATGAATACGGTATACATTGAAATACATGTATAGATTCTGGAATCTGTCATGAATATACAGTAATAAATAGTTCTTGCAATTTCATTTAACACAAAATTTTGTTATGTTTATCAGTAGTTCAGATTATTTTAAACAGTATAATGTGTTGTGATAAAAGAGATGTATTTATAACAGTTCAGTCAATTATAATTAGAAAGTAATTCTCTCTCTCTCTCTCTCTCTCTCTCTCTCTCTCTCTCTCTCTCTCTCTCTCTCTCTCTCTCTCTCTCTCTCTCAGTGTGTGTATGTGTTTAATAGATAGAAACTATAATAATTCCTACAATCTGTACCATAAACCAAAACATATACTAATATATGCCTTTTTCTCCCATGTTCTTTGGTTAATTTTGTGTTACTGTAAACATGCATTACTGACTGTTGTCAGTAAAAGAGACTATGTGAAATTTTTATTTTCCTTAGGTTTTAGGGATAAAAATTAAGGAATGTTAGAGTTGCTCAACATCATTGAGATTTTATTTGGAGATATCATAGAATTCACTAATTTGATATCCAGACTGAAGAAGCAATATCTCAGTATAGTTGCTGTAGGTTGTGCATTGTTTATCTGAAATTGTTATATATAACTTGAGACATAGGAATGTTATTGTTTGTGACTGAGTTCTACTTCTCAAAGGAAGTTGCCGGAAACAATGGCTGCTTGACTCAACACGATGACGAAGGTGTGACTAAATTATTTCATCATTCAGTTCTCCCTTTTTCCTGTGGAAACTCCAATCCCTTGTGGACTGCGAAGTTCTGAATTTATTAAGTTAGAATTCTGAGTGTTAGCACAATTGTAATAAATGCACATGCTGAATCAATTGTTTACATGGCTTTAAAAAAATCTATTGATTAGTCCTAAAAGATTAGATATGATTGGAAGAGTACTAGCTGGTATCATGAAAATGTTTGTTAGTTTTTTTGTTTACATTTCCCATTTGGCTGCTTGCATGATTTTTGCAAAAATGTTATCGTTTGGAAACAGGAAGTTAATTTTGCACATTGGACTTTTTGCTTCAGTAATTTTAAGTCTAGGTCAAGTGATATCAAATTTAGCATTCCTCAAATTTTGTAGAATATTTTATCTAGTGCACTCGTTTGGAAATAATACACCAGTGACCACCAAGTATTTAATTACATGTAACTAACAAAAAGATACTTTATGAATTGAGTTTTCTAAACAATTTTTGTGCGTGTTAATTTCATTTTAGGCATATTCTTCTGTGTCACAAAATACACACAACAGTAAGTAGTAGTATCACATGTACACATTGTTTCTCCTATTCATGATTTAAACTACACAGTGTTGATGGTGACTGAATAGCAAGGAAGGATTCACATGCAGGTATCATTTAATTTTATTTTCTACGTGATCACTTAGCGGGCATTCTCATTGGTTAAAACGCCTTTTAAAGATTGAGGTGGATTTTTAATCACGTACCTGGACAACAAGTAAAGTCTAATGAACATTATTTTGTTGTTGTACTTATAAATTAAATGATAAGAAATAAATCTTATATTTTTTTCGGGTGTATGCAGGTTATCACGGAGATTTTAGACGGTAAAACTTTTCATCAATGCGCTTCACGCATTGATGAGTTTTACCGTCTAAAATTCAGTGATACCTGCATCACCCGAAAAATATAAGATTCATTTCTTTAATCACGGAATTTTAGACGTAAAACTCACAATGCGCGAAGTGCAGTTTTACCGTCTAAATCTTGGTGATAACCTGCATATCACCCCAAAAAATATAGAATTTATTTTTTATCATTTATTTTATATTCGTACAACAACAAATAATGTTTCATTTAGACTTTACTTGTTGTTTCAGGTACTGATCTAAAAATCACCTCAATTCTTTAAAAAAAGGTGTTTTAACCTATGAGAATCGGCGCTAGGTATTCATGTGAAATAAATAAATGATAGGGGCTTTCCCCCCCATTTCAGAAAAAAATATTGCAAACAATATATTATATACTGTATTTTTTTTTTATGGAAGCAAATCCTTGTGAACCCCGGGTTAAGGTTTGAAAACATTTGATAATATGTAAAATACTAAAGCTGAACATTGTTTTTAAAGCATCTGAAATTTGGCACAATTGTAGATCATGTATTATTTGGTGTAATCATGATTTAGCACTTGGTATCTGATAATGAGTTGCGAACCATAACTTTCACCACTAAATCTGCAAATGTGGATCCTGCTAAACCTACAATAGTATACATGTATACAATATTAGTCGTCAATTCAAACATTATGCATTCTTTGCAGCATTGCATTGTGGTCTTCACTGCAATGAGACACTGATAAGCACCTGTTAGATCTGCACTGAGACCTGAAGGCTCAATCAGCGAGACTGTCCCTCTAAGTGTTAAATGACAATCCTCTCATCCTGTCTTAAAGTATCAAACTGTGCTCTATTTTTAACCGTCTAAAAATTAGTATATTGATTGTACGTCAAGGAAGAAAACATGCATTCATCAGTAATATGACAGCTTCAGAAATATTTCTTTCATTAGGTCGATGCTTGGTATCCTCCCCTGAGGGTGATATTTTAATAGTCATGATCTTATTTTACATGATGTCTGTTGATTTTATTGAAGGTGTACATGTATTACAAATTACCAGCCAGTTAATTGGAATGAGCAGAGGAATTTTCCATAAAAACCTGATCAAGTTTCTCAGACAATATGGTTTTCGCTTCATTGGATGAAATAAGTCACCGACCTGATCATACTTGTATTAGACCAAATTCAGAATGTTTGAGAATGACATCTGCTTGCATATTGAAAAATAAAGTTTTAGGTTCATTATAAAACTTATCTATAGCATACAGAGTATCCTATCTGGACTGAGATGAAATCAACAACAACTTTTGCCACTGTTGAAGTAAACTCTTTTAAGTATAAAGCACTTAAGATGACTTCACTAACCTCTTACCATTTTTATCTTCCCATTAAAAAAAGATTAATGCTAAAGGCAAATGACAGAATGTTTTTCTACAGATTATCACAACGATGTGTAGGAGAAAATTTCTTTCCAAGCAAAGAAAACACATGCAAGTCCAGCCAGGGTTACACAGGGGTTTCACATATCTTAGGTGTTAATGATAGGGAAGGGGAAAATCAGACACATATTTTTGTAGAGATTGTGTGAAGACCCTGAGGATATTTTATTTATCTGGAACCAATGTGTAGCCATTTGAAACAGATTAGATGATAACTACAGGAGATGTCCCTTAGTGCTGTAGATGATTACCTGGTATCAGCTGCGGTTTATTTGTAATTCCGCACTTTGGAATTCCTCAATTTTAAGGACAATTAATAGATACGCAAAAATTATGTTATAGATGTTTTAGGAAATACTGTAGGTTGTATGTTGGCTAATTTTTTTTTAAATGTTCATGTATCATCATGGTGATCGATTTTTTCCTAGAGACCAAGTGTACTGTGTCCTTATTCCTGCATTCTGATTGATTTAAGACTATTTATAATAAATTCCACATCAGTTCTGTATTCAAAAATGTTGATATAAATTCCCTTTAGATTTTTATGAATTTGATACTATTTTGTGTATTTTTATTATTAAGGCTGTATGAAACACATCATTTTGTATTAGATGAAAAAAAAATGTTTAGAAGAAAAACTGTGAAGAATAGCCTTTTTATGTTAGATACAAAAAATGGTTGCAGAACGTAATGCTTATTATTCTACTGTAACATCATTAAATTGATCAAATAAAGAATAACACTGAAGTACTAGCTTGCATCAGAATTCTTGCACGTACACACTATAAGTTTTGAAACAATTGCACAAATTTTTATTTTGTAGGCATTTTAACACTCTACAGGAAATTTACTTTCACCCCTTTTGCAGTTATTGTCACTGAGTAAATTTAAGACAGGATGAAACCATTTTCTCTTTTCTCCCTTATAACACAGTCGTGTATCTGGGTAAATTTACATGGATGTGAAACCATTTGCAAGTATTGAAGGGTGGAAAAAAGAACATGGGTAAAGTATAACCCAGTTTATAGCAGTCCTCTGGGCTCATGAATATTATACTTCTCTGAGGTAGATACAGTATGGTACTCGGAGCAATCCAGACAAACTTTGAAAAGGCCAGTGATTGTTTATTCTACTTTGTAATAAAAATTGCTCAGCTGGAAAATGAGAAGAAATTGTTCTTTACTCTATGCTGAAACACAGGCACTTGTTGAAATTGCTAGTCTTGCATGTATGATGATGACTGCTTGCTGTATTTATTGAAAGAGTCAGACTTCTCAACTTTCTGTAAATTCTCTATTAATTCATGAATTGGATGAATCAGATAGCCCAGTTGCTATGTACTATGTTACTAGCTTGAAATACAGATATGTATTTAATTGCAATAGTAAAATTAGAAATTCATATCAAAAATTTGGATTATCTCCCCCACGCATAGGACCAGTCCATTAGAATATTTCGTTCCAATCTTTGGCACAAAATTTTTCACATTTATAAAGTTTCACTTTCATGTTTCGAATTTCCAACATTTCGGTTTGAGCATCACTGAAAAGACATAATTTGTCGAAATGCGCATCTGGTGCATCAAAATTGGTACCGTATATTATTTATATATGAGATAGTACGATTAATGAATTTGGATGAGATAGTACGATTAATGATTTGGATGAGATAGTATGATTAATGATTTGGATGAGATATAGTATGATTAATGATTTGGATGAGATAGTATGATTAATGATTTGGATGGATAGTATGTGATTAATGAATTGAGGATGGATTAGTATGATCATTAATGAATTGGATGAGATAGTATGATTAATGAATTGGATGAGATAGTACGATTAATATTTGGATGAGATAAGTAAGATAATGAGTTGGATGAGATACTACGATTAATGATTTGGATGAGATAGTACGATAAATGAATTGGATGAGATAGTACGATAATGAGTTGGATGAGATAGTATGATTAATGAATTGGA
>CAJDSM010022515.1:42196-52196 GCA_903981925.1 Ostrea lurida
TTAGCATGTCACTTTGCTTGTTTTCGTAGATTTTAATGAAAGTGATTTTAATGTTGTTCTCGATGACCAATCATATTGAAAGAATGACATCCCCGATAGCATAGTCATTCCAACTCGTTTTTATTGAAAACAGACTGCAAATAAGTATAGTGACAAACTGTTATTTGAATGATACTATACTTTCTGAGAACTAGATGTATCTATCTAATCTATATGGAGCTTGCAGAAATTTTGTCCTCCTCAGATAGCAATGTAATGTATAATATCAAATTTAGGCTGGTCCCTACCTGTAGGTTAATCAGCTGTTTCTGACATCACAGATGCAATACATTTATATTATTACTAACAGTAACTTGATCCAAAGAGTCGGATCACATCGAATTGACACTGGCGCGGATCATCAGATCAAACAAGACACAAAGCACGTTGAGTATAATCTGATGTTCTGCGCCTGTTGAGGAGACGTGATCTAACTCGTCGGATCAAATTACTGTAGTAAAAATAAATTTAGTATACACCCCTAATATATTCTCAAATCCACATTTATTGGATAAGAAATGTACCGGTATTTTAAATTATCAAAAACACCAACCGAGAGCGAAATAATTTTTTGTGTAAGCAACTTATTTGTCACGCAGTTGATATTTTCCACATAAAAAGTTGATGCATTGTGACACCATAAGTTTATGAGACAGATTCACACAGGGTGGTGATCCAGAAAGTCGGATCACATTATGTGTATATGTAATGAATGTATCATGTTTTTATTCATTATAATAACAATATAATCACAGAATGCCTTCCTCATCATTTGTCACATAAGTATACTATGATATTTACACCACCTAATGATGGTGTAAAATTCATTAGATGATTTTTTTTATTGTATATCGTATATACTGTGAGGTCACATATTTACATCTGACAGTTGCCCATTACAATACAGTACGATGTGTATATGTCTGGTGGCTTTTGAGCTAATGATATACACTGTAAATGCACTTTAAGTGATATCATGATCTACATATATGCACAACATATAATTTCTTTGTGTAAATGTTATTGATATGATGTCCATGTATCATAATTTCAAACAATTTTTTCTATACAATTTCTCCAAGATGTGTGTTGGGGTGTTTGGAAGCCAATGATAAGATTGGCATTCTGAAATTTCATGATGTCACACTTGTTTTTTTTTTTATATACATTGCATATAGTGTTAACTAAGATAATGGTTAATACCAAATTGTTAATGCCATTAATTACTAGTTAGATATGAATGCAGATAAATTTTGAGCGACTGATTTGTTTTTAAGTACTGTATTATGGGAAAAAAATGAGTATCAAAATAAAAGATATAAGTGTGGGAAAGGTTCTTAATTATCCCCTCGCAACTGCGGAGGGGATGTATTAATGCCGTTCGGCAGTGTGTGTGTGTGTCCAGAACATTGTGAACAAGATAGAAGCAAGGGTATTCATCAGAGGATCATCAAACCTTCCACAAATGTTTCCCATGGAGAGAGGATGAATCCTATTGATTTTCAAGGTCAAGGTTCAAAGGTCAAGGCTACTATTGACTGTAGCCTAAAATTCTTTTGAACAAGATAGAAGACATGACATTCATCAGAGAATCATCAAACCTTACACAAATGTTGCCCATAGAGAGAGGATGAACACTATCGATTTTCAGGGTCAAGGTCACTAATTACTATTGTCTAAAATCCTTGTGAACAAGATAGAAAATGAAGCATTCATCAGAGAATCATCAAACCTACCAAAATGTTGCCATGGAGAGAGAATGAACCCATTTGATTTTCAAGGTCAAGGTCACTATCGTTTATAAATCTTGTGTTGTGAGGGAATGCTACTCTTGCATTGCCTTGTTTGAAAGTTATTTATGCCACTTAGAACTTAATTTGTACAGTTAGTACCTTGAAATTGTAGATTGAGAGTGCATGCAGGAACAATAAGAAATTGATCTAGAAATATGAAATTATAAATAACATTTATGAATTTTATCAGTGAGGCTGAATTCCTTGCTCTGATTTTTTAAGCCATATGGTTATCAGTTGATTGACAATGTCCACAGGTTTGTGGGAGTCCCTGGTACTTGGAAATCTAGAGATAAAGACAGTGTTTTACTAGTATTGATTACCTGGAATTTTCTACTGCAGTCTCTACCTATATTTGTAGACTAAGCTATTGATTGCAGCCTTTAGCAGGAAGATATCAAGCTTTGTTTTATGATTAGAAGGTTTCCCCACTTAATTAGCTTCCCATAGAGTTATAAATTTTCTCCAATCTGCCAAAGGTTTTCAGATATTCATATCAGGAACATCTGAGCTTGAAAAATTCATAATTTGATTACCTTGGAGATTATCTAAGGAACAATTATCATCTATAATTAAATTATTGCTTCCATCTGTGTTATTATTTACAGAAATTGATAAAAATATGTATAGGTTTCCATGGTTTCAGTAAAACTGGAGAGGGGGGAGGTGTTCTGGGCTGGGTTCTGATGGTATCTGGGCTGGGTTTTGCGTATCTGGTCTCTGGGCTTGGTTCTGACGGTATCTGGGCTGGGTTCTGATGGTATCTGGGCTGGGTTTGACGGTATCTTGGGCTGGGTTCTGACGGTATTGGGCTAGCTGGGTACTGACGGTATCTGGGCTGGGTACTGACGGTATCTGGGCTGGGTTCTGACAGCAAGCTGTATCTGGGCTGGGTTCTGACAGTATCTGGACTGGGTTCTGACAATATTTAACAGTATTTTACATAATGAGGACATTAAAGATAAGGGTGCATTGAAAGTGCTTATATTTGTATAGAATACATTTCTGGAAAAGCATAAATTATGATATCAGTTTGATCTTGACATCTCTAAATGATAGCTGGTATGACTATACATCTGATTGTTGGACAGATCAGAAGGATGGCATTATTTACAAACTTATCTACCTTTGATACAGATCAATTTAAAATTATTCTCAGATCTATGTAATATATATTAGGATGGGACTTTATTTGATGACAGTATTTTTTAGAGGAATTTGAGTTAACTTAAAATGATAAGTTTGATATTATAAAGTGTGAATTCATTGTAAATGAATTAAAGTGAGAAGAGTAACTATTGAATTTTTCAAATATTTTGCAGCTATGATAATGCTCTGTAATCACATGTATTTAGTTTTAATTTTTTTTTTAATTACACATCTTAGTTCCATGACCATTAGTGGACTATCAGACATGCAGTACTATGTGCAGTCAGTAAACATCGTAAATGTTCCTCTGTTCTTGAAATGGTTGTTGTCATAAAAGGTATATATAGTTATCGGGTTGTCGGTCGCATTTCTGTTGTGGCTTTATTTACCATTATCAGATCTTATGAAAAGTTATAAGAGTGTTCCAAGGAATTTTTTTTGCCAGTCATTATATGTGAGGGTACATGTATATGCATTGGTTATTGTTGTATTACTAATAAATGACTTAGTCACAAAAGGAACATTACATGGTATAAAACAAAGTGCTATTCCTTGCATGCAGTGTGTAAAACAGACAGAGAGACAAACAATGAACAATTATATGATCTCTTTGTATCAATGCACTTTGCAGGTAGCACTAAAACAATTACTGGCCACACAATGTCATAATGATGTCCTTACTCGTGTTTGAGAGTTGAGGTTCTTATATACCAATTGTTCTCAAACTTTGCCTTGTTATACATACATGTATGTGATCTCACTATATGTTGTAAATTTTGAAGTTTGGTTGATGTGAAAATGTGTAGTATTTTAAAAGATATCAGAAAATGACTATGGGACCATAGTAGACAAATTGACAGTTTAAGTACCATTAAGTGTTGTGAAACATTTGTAATGTCAGATAATTTTACCATGTGCACTATGATTGCAGACAGGATTGTTCTGTCGTTGAGTGGGACTGGAGTTGGTGTCGATAACCTATATATCACATCTTCCTGGTTCACATTGTAATATTTCATCAACAGGATATCACTTAACCCTCCAATCTTTGGAAAAGGTCCAAGCATAAACTCAAATCCAAAACTAAGCAAGTCCTTGATATCAAAATAAATCAGATGGATCTTTTCTGCTTTTCATTTTGAATATGAATTTGATAACCTAGTTCAAAATTTTGAATAATGTCAGTATCAAATGCAGTATGCCAAATTTACCATGATTTCAATATATCTTTTGAACCACCTCCCCCACCCCCGGAAGGGCTATAATGATCCTGTGTTCCGTCTGTCCCCACCTCATGTCCAATACTTCTCTAAATACACTCGACAGAATTCTTTGAAACTTTCAGGAATTCTTTGATACATGGTGCAATTGTGCACCTCGTATTGCAAATTTAGACATGAATGAATTTATACCAGCAGAACATTAGATGTATCAATTTCTGTCTTATTCTTTTCAGCATATAAAGAAGTACAGAGCTACATAGTAAATGGAACCTTCTCCAAATTGGGAGATCGATGGCAGGATGTAAGTATTTCAGGAAAAACATATTGTTTTTAGGAATCAATAATGATTTTTTCATGTACCAAATGTGATTATAACATATTTAAAATTGTTACGAGGTATTGGTGACTATTTGCAGATGGTGTCGGTGTTTGGCGGCTATGCGGCCTGTATTGTGGTGGGGTTGCTGTTCGCCATCTTTATGCCCATCATCGGCCTGTTTTTCTGTTGTTGTTATTGTTGCTGCAAAAGATGTGGGAAAGCCAGGGAAAAATCCGATCCAAAATCAGCTGGTTGCAAACGGACAACATACTGCTTATTTTTGGCAATATTTGCCACCTTGATGCTGTAAATATCTTACTGATGGAGAGCTATTTTAATCTGACCCTTGTTTAAATTACATTGATTATTTAATGAATGGACTCAAAAAGCAGAGTACTTTGTACCTAGATATGTAATTTTGACAAAGTCAAATGCATGTCATAAGAAAATTGAACTACACATTATATACAAGTATATTCTATCATATGCATGTAGTTCAAAAGTAAACTGCCATATCCCTGCTAATGACTGTGGTGCATTGTACTCCACTTTCACCTTGTCAATGGTTATTTTTGTATTTTCTGTCAATGAACTACATACTCAAGTGTGGTTTTCTGATCAAAATTTGTACATCATGTTTTGTGATAATTGTTGTTGCCAATTTAAAAGCTTGGATGGGATTGATTTTTAGTGACATCTGTCAAGGGGGCGCAGACCACTTTTTGGGAGGAAGGACTTCCTTAAATATCTTTTAATTTTTGTGTCTAGTATGTTGTCACCTGTATAGTGCTTTCATTTGTCAATGGATTTCCCATGTAAACTTTAGTAATAAGCATGAATGGGATTGATTTTTAAAAACATGCGGGGGTGGGGGGGGGGGGGGTGGGGGTGGATGTGTGTGTGTCAACTTTTTTGTTTATAGCATGTTGTCGCCTGGATAGCGTTTCATTTGTGATGGATCCAGGAAGTTCTTCATAGTTATAGCTTGGATGGAATTGACATTCAGTCTACTGTGATATAGTGGGGACGTATGGGGTATTGTGAGCACGCTCACTAAGGTTATCATATGGCACATTTTCGTGGCAACCTACTTTATACAATATGTAGAAATTTGGTAAAGTCAAATAGAGCAATCAAGTTGTGTTTTCAAGAGAAATGATTATTTCAATGAGAATTTGATGTGGAAAACTTAAAACATATGTCATGGTTCATTTTACAAATAACTTGCAGAGACATCACAATGTCACAATACGAGAAACAATAACATCGACATTACAATGTTTATCCATCTAATAATGCTGACGAAAGGTGTCATGACAATTCCATGACTCAGTAAGAAGTCAGGGAGTTCTAGGAAATGGGATATTCCAAAGACACTTCTAACAAAAAAAAAATGTACATCCAAATTCAATGCAATTATAAGCATTAGATGTTTAATTTTTTAAATGTCTGTTGTGCAATTAATATGAAATAGTGTACAGACACATTTTCATGTGCTATTAAATGTTTCTTCACCCCATTATCAGCTTTTTATTGGCACAAGAAATGTAAAAAAATAAACATTCAATACCTAGATATAGGAAAAGTTTTATATGTCTTCTTGTCAAGAACCACAAGGATACAGGTAGTCTAAATTAACATGGGCGTATCCTCCTGTAATGGAGATTTACTCGTCCTCTGATTCCTAAAACCAAGGGTCGGAGCAGGTCCAAAAGGTTTACTCTGCAGTGTCTCAAAACATGCAAGTCATTGTCCTTGTCTGAGCAAAATGACTGAGGTGTACATTGTGGTCCATAGGAAAATAATGTCATGTATGAAATGATGCACATAGATATGAGTAATAATTGATTTAAAATATTTTTTTTTCAGAACTGGTGCAATAGTATCCATAATTGCCAATGAGTTACTGCACATCAAGCTCCAGAATTCAGATCAGCGAGGACCAGTACAGTACTTGAAAAGTGGACTGAATGATATTGTGTCATATGCAAGCAAAACCACTGATGTAAGTTCTGTTGGACATTTGAATTTTCAAAATGTGTGAATATTTATTAGTTTTCCATCCGGAAATGACACTATTGATGGGAGTAATTTGTCACATTCTCTTGTGTCCTTGAGATGAAAAATAGAGAGACTATGTCTGTCATTATTAACTTACTATTGACATATTGGGTTCTCTAAAAGCTTTGTGGAAAATTCAAGTTAGGTTAACTGAATTTCATTGTCAAAGCCCATTGAATCACACTTCATTGTTTTCTGCAACAGAAAAATGACTCGGATATAGAGCAAAGTTCTTAGCATGTGACATGTGAAATTGACAGAAATTTAACAAATTGACCCAAATTACAGTAAAACATGGCTTACCTCAAACACGCTCAAAGTGAATTCAAGCTTACAGTGATGAGACTTGGTTTGAAAACATGAATTATTGGATATAACAAATCATGTGTATAGCAAATCAAAATTGTTGGTCCTAAGGTCTTTTAACATGTATCAATCATTTTGAAATCATTTCTATATGTGTGGAACATTTTCATCCCCGATCTTTTTACTTCCAAGTGAATTCAGAAACCTAGTGAGTGATAGAAATTGTTTGTCCCCAGCTGTTGGTTTAAGTGTATTTTATTGTACTCGATTACAGGCTTTTACTTGTTCTATTAGACAATGAGACCTTTACATAATAAAGAAATTGCATTGATTACGTGAGCAATGTGGTCCATGAACCTTTTGTCATTCTGTTGTGTGGGACGATTAATGACATGCAACAAATCAAAGAGAATATAATTGAATCATCACTGGTTTGTAAATTTTCTTTTTCTTTCAAAGGATCTGGATTCTGAGACCAGGACTGAGGTGCGCAATACCATATCTAAAATAAAGCAGCAAATAAATGGTATTTTTTTAATATAGTAATATGCTATTTTTCACTCTGAAATATGAGAGCTTTTGGAGTCTCTTGAATTACAATGGCTATAGATAGCTATACAATCAATATATTCACTATTTCTCTCTGTGCAAACCACTGATCAGTAATTAATGTGAACCCACTTTTATTTGTAACAACTTTATTTTACGATTTACTTGTGATACTGGGTAAATTGGTTCACAGTGACAAATTTTTGTAACCAAGATAATTTTAAACGAATGTGGAAGACTTTAAAAGACTGTTTTACAGTGAGAAATATTCAAAATTACTAGGATCTCATGAACCTTGCAAAAATTTCTTGCATTGGAATAAAAATTGGTTTACAGTATATTTAAGGTCACCCTAATCACCCAGTTGACCTATTGCAATATTGTTTTAGCTCATCTACTGTGCATTATTAACATTTCTCCATATTCATGTACCACTAGACCACTTTATACCCAACTTAACAGCAGCTTTAGGGTAAGGAATCTTGGGTTAAGTATCGATCCACAAAAAGCGTATCGCGATATATTAATATTTTGCTAGTGTATCGTGATACATATCGCTTTTCCATCATGTTCTATTATAGAGTTATGTAAACTTTAAAACAAGTGTACAAGTGTCACCATTTGTACATTACAACCATTAAACTTGTACAAACAACATTTTATTCAAGAAAAAACAAAATCAAGACAATAAAACATATAGCAAAACAAAAACTTGTTGACTCAGAGTAATTTGGATAAATCCAAAAAGCAAAAATGACTAGATAAGTAATACATTTGACTGAATTCTGATTTTAAAACCCGTATTGGAAAAAACATTTTAAAAATGGTTTTTCCGGATTGCTGTACTGATTTATATCGAATCCAAGAAAAAAATATTGTGATATACCAGTATATCGTTACACCACTATTAAGGACGTGAAAATTGTAAATGTGGTGGTCTTTGGTGTAGGCAATTATATTGTTTGGGTTTGAATTTCCTTTGAAAGAGTATTCTTTAATTGTAAATTTAAGGAATCATGCTTGCCTGTGGCTTTAAGGACCAAAAATTGACCAATTAAAAAAAAAAGTTCTTCTCTCCAACTGCACATTTGTAAGTAAAACTAAATTTTTAGTAATGTAAAAGTCAGAGCAATGTTAAAGTATTTGGGTCAAATTCCATGGTTAAGGTCAATGGTTCTGGTATTGCTTTACATAAAACAACCATAGTTTGGGCCTAGTAATGAAATTAGCATGGTTAACCACTATTATGAAATTCATAACTCCAGGTCCCACAAAATCCCAATGGCTGTGTACAGTAATTTTTTGAGCTTCCTTTGAGACTTCACAATGACTGTGTACAGGAATTTTGTGAGCTCCCTAGGACTTCACAATGACTGTGTGCAGGGATTTTGTTAACTCCCTTGAGTCTGAAGTTCCCTAGCTTCACATTGGACGATGGATTATCTGTCAGTGACTATCATTATTACTGAGACTCTCAAACACAACCAGCAACTGTTTGAACATTAATTCATATCTATTGTCATGTATCATAGTTTGAAAGTACCATACACCTTTACATATCTTAATGTCAGGTAATCAATTTTCAAAAGTATGGTCCTTAAATTGCAAGAAGATAGAAATACATGTACATGGTAGTGATGGGCAATTGTTTTGAAATAATCGACCATAGCTTTTTAATTGGAAGTATCAAACTGATCAATTATCAATTAATTATCAGTTTTAACAAAATTAAAAAGATTAAATAATTTTGGTTCTATATATGAATGCTTTCCTGGAACAAATAAATGACACTCAGTAATACTAGCTTCTGCATAATTCTGTAATTGATAATTGCATTCAGAAAGATTAAAATGATCAATTTCTGATTATAATCGATCTATCATTAGTACATGGTGTATAACTGATCAGCATATTGTCCGTTATAGAGTGTCATTACATCATTCTTAACAATGAGCTGGATGAATTAGTACTTTACGATTGTAACTTTTTTTTCATTTGACAGGGTCGGTGATCGCTACAGTGGATGATGTGGTGTCGGCTATCAATGCCTCCGCGTTACTGAATCAGACAGATAACCTGGGAGGTCCGTAAGTGATTCTTCTCTGATACAGGCGTTACTGAATCAGACAGATAGCCTGAAGTCTGTAAGTGATTCTTCTCTGATACAGGCGTTACTGAGTCAGACAGATAGCCTGGGAGTCTGTACGTCTCTGATACAGGCGTTACTGAATCAGACAGATAACCTTGGAGTCAGTAAGTGATTCCTCTCTGATACAGGCGTTACTGAATCAGACAGATAGCCTGGGAATCTGTAAAGTCTCTGATACAGGCGTTACTGAATCAGACAGATAACCTGGGAGTCTGTAAGTGATTCTCTGATACAGGCGGTACTGAATCAGACAGATAACTGGTAGTCTGTAAGTCTCTAATACGGCGTTACTGAGTCAGACAGATAGCCTGGGAGTCTGTAAGTCTCTGATACAGGCGTTACTGAATCAGACAGATAACCTGGGAGTCTGTAAGTCTCTAATACAGGCGTTACTGAATCAGACAGATAGCCT
>CAJDSM010022517.1:0-18465 GCA_903981925.1 Ostrea lurida
ACACTTGGCTTGCGAAGATGTACTGGTATTTGACGAGTATGAAAGTAAAAGAGGAGGACTTTTTAAAGCGAGGGCAACTACTAACAAAAATTTGACGTTGCAGGGTTATAAAGTCCTCCTATTTGACGAGTATGAAAGTAAAAGAGGAGGACTTTTTAAAGCGAGGGCAACTACTAACAAAAATTTGACGTTGCAGGGTTATAAAGAATATCGTTTAAAGTCATCATTTCGCAAATTCTACGGTCGCTATAATGACCTTGTTTGCGATTACAAATTATCACTAAGTCATATGTTAATTGATTTGTTTCATACCCTTTGTTAGACTGTCATTTTCGTACTAGATTTGACGACGGATAATCCAGTTTACTTTGTTTTGACTAAGAGCTCTGGGTGGGTGTGACCGGTCAGCAGAGGATGCTTACTCCTCCATGGCACCTGATCCTGCTTCGCTTTTGTCGGAGGTCCGTGTTGCCCTACACCCGAATTTGTATTTTTAGGATTATAATTACGTTTAACATATTGTTAACTTCCCCAATTTTCCCAATGGAGAAGGCTTACATAGGCATTGCGCCTGCTGCCCAATCCAATTTGTGTATGTTTTACATGAATAAAATATTGTTCAAATCAAATCAAATTCAAATCAACTTCCCCAATTTATATTAGTATATTTTTGTCGTCCATTGTCGATGTCAAATGAGCGACGAATAAGGGTATTTTCATGTGAGAACTGGAAAGTGGGTGAATAACATGTGATCAATTATTGCAGAACAAATTAACTGGAACTGTTTATTTGAGCTCTAACTGTTGACTCTATTTCAATCTCAAACACAAACTCCTCACAAACTGCAAAAATTTGACACATTCGTAGAACTTTGAGATATTTTAGAGAAGGAGACAGTCATATATTGCCTTTTGAAATATACTTACGTGTGCAAAAATTGCAAAACACTGCACAATTTTCCTCGGCATACGTTTGGTTAGCAAAACAGAGTAGGGGTCCTAAATCCCCACAATCACTTCTGACGTCGAGACACTGTTTTTGTGTGGAGGACTGGGGAAGTGTGGTTGTAACTGTAGGCAAAGTCGTGGTGCTTGGAGTGGTAGACGGTGGTAGTGTGGTGGTGGTAGTTGTTGTTGTAGTGGTTGTGGCTAAATGAGATATTCACATAGAATACACACCTTTTCTCTTAAAAAAAATTTGCTTTGTTAGATTAGTCAATGCTCCATTTTTTTTATTTTAGAGAATATACTTATGATACAATGGTAACACTGTTATTTCTCCGTCATACAAACTAGGTTGATTTCACACAAATATATGTCACGATATCTTGATATTTTCATGTATATCGGGCGATTTCGACAGTACGGATTTATACATCACTATGTTGAATCGGAAGTAGATTCAATCTCCAGTAACGGATCCAGAATTTTCTAAACAGAATCTGGAGTGCAGTGAAAGGCTAGGGGTCTGGGGACTGTCTGAAAAATCTTAGTGGGTCCAAGGAGAAACCATGGTTGATGTTTCGCGCGTAGGTGAGGTGAAGCCCCCCTCCCCCTACCAAGTTCTGACTAAATACCACCATATATTTTAGCTGGTTTTGATATATTTCTATAAGAAATAGTCATATTTGTGTGTGAGACGGTAGGCCAGCGTTATATCCGCCACTGTTCTTTGCAGGCAAAGATAACGAACAGTGATCAGTCTCTCGTAAGACCAAAATAGATTAAGCATCCCCTGTCGACCGGTACACCGATCGTGAGCCCATTCACCGGGTAAATAGTATAATGTGTATTCAAAAACAATGTATAAAGACGGGCTGAACAATTGTTATGAAACATATCAGACAGCATTTGACCCAATGGCAAGTCATACTAGCAAACTAAATCGTTGTAACGACCATGGGATTTGCTAAATGATGCATATAGCATATAATTGAGCCTGCTAAACCCCGTGCAACAACAATTTGTTTGTAAAGTAGCCTGTCTCGATTCACAACTGATCATCCGCAGAACAAGCCTACTTACATATCGAATAAGTTGAGAGGCAAACACACCATATGCAGGTGATGATGGAATATCGCTTACAATAAATTGGGAAATTGACAATAGCGAAGTTGAAATCGTCCCCGTTTGTCAATACTTCGAGTTGTTAATTTGCCGTTGATGATCAATATAATATCTTAAGTGCGAAGCAGACAATGGAAGACATTGTCTTAACTTTTATTTCTAGTTAGCTGGGATATATTGAATCGCGACATATGAATGGAATTGTAAAGATAAAGTCGGTCAATATTATCGAAATGTCGAATCAAAAGGATAACGCTTTCGATTTCTCTTTTTATGTAGAGACTTTTGAATTAATTTCGCTAATTAGAATAATAAATACAGGTCAGCTAACAAAGGAGCGTAATTTGTGCGCATGGGAATTCCAAGAGACTGCTGGAAGACTGATTGCAAAAAACTACAAGGATATTGTCAATGAGGAACCCCACTTTGCTTAACTTCAACTTCAACTTCAGCATACTGTGTGTAGATTTAGATTGGTGTTTAACAAAGTAATTTTTAGAATGGCTGATCATAGATATGAATACTTCTTTTTTTCACTTTGTTGAAGAAACAATTTTCTATAATAATTAAAAAGTCTTGTGTTTAATTTATCGTGGCGTAACGTCATGTAAAGTGTTGAAATAATATATTTTGATGGTAAATATGAAAAAGGTTTTGGGATTTCAAATTTACTAGAAGTTCTTTAGAGGTTTTTTTTTCAGATCACATTATTAACGTTTTCACACCTGTCACAATTATAGATGATGAATAGCAGACTCATTTAATATTGCACATTATTAACTTGGCATGATATATTGTAATACTATCATGACATATCTGCAATATCTTAGGAAATGACTAGCAAGTTTTGATTTGATCAATCAACATGTTATCTGCACAAACAGTAAGATCTATACACTACTCACGTTCACAAAACACCCGATTCTGGACCTGTATGCTGCCAGGAGGCATACTTTGAAGCAGATATCTGGTCCAGTAGTGAACTGCATTTGTCAACTTTGTCTTCAAGGACATCATATACTCCTGAAAGACAACCATTGCTTTATATGAGAAAGGTTAAACATAATCAGTTAAAATGTTTTAACCAAATATAAATTACAACAGATATAATGGGGATATTCTTGTCTTGACTTCTTGCTCACTGTTCAATACAAATTTGGTTTGAGAGTTAATTTCAAGTAATGAGTTGGTCATATTACATCTTGATCACCTACTCTCATACTTTGTTTTCAACAAACATATCATCGAAAACGAAACGTCACAAGTATTCAAAGGAATATAAAGGAGAACCGTTAGTACTTTGCAATTATTATTTGAAGAAAGAAGACTGCCGATAGTACATCGCCTTGTGAAGGAACGATGAAGATAACAAATAGTTACCAATCTCATAACTCTACAAAGAATATAAGATTAAGCAGGTGAGCAAACAACGGATCCTGGACACCAAGAGGTGGGATTAGGTGCGTAGGAGGAGTAAAGCATACCACTGTTGACTGGTTCATATACAAAGTGAGCCTTGTATACTATTGCATTCTATTAGAAATTAGAACTGTAAGCGTAGGCAATTTGTTTACAATGCAATATTTGAATGAGACCGTTGGATTTCGTTAACGAAATAGAGATGTCAATGAAGGGAATCAGTGTAGTTATCTAAATGTTATTGAAGATGTCTGGATTTTGTAATTTGTGTTTGCATCAGAAGTGGGATAACTGTAACTGTTGAACGAAACTCTAAACGAAACGGTTCAGTTCAATCGAAAAGAAACGAAACAGATTCAAACGAAACATAAATGAAACAAAATCAACTTGAAAAAATCGTTACTAAATCAGCATTGAAATCTAAGGGCTATATTTATGAAATTTTCTAATAATCAGCGGTGGACTATCCTGCCATCCTATTATCCCTAAATTTATCTGATAATAAAGAGTGAGACTTTCCTTTGACAGAATCAAGTTTAAACAGCGCATGATAACACTAATAAATTGAAACTCATGTATTTGCATTGACTTCAGTGAAACTATTTTAGAATATGTTTATATATACATTAGTATAACTGTAATAATATGCACAACAATTTTACTTGGGGTAAATGGTTGAGACAGGCAAGTTCTAAAACTAGAAAATACCATCTATTTATATTACAATTGATGCCGTAAAATAATTGTTCAACGATTAGAGTACAAATGGTTAAAAAAAAATATATTGGCTTACATAAAGCATATGGTGATTGATTGATTGAATTATCTACTGTTTCACGTCGCACTCTGAGATTGTTCACTCATATGGAGACGTCACCATTGGCGGGAGGGTGCAATTTAGGCTATTCAGGACACTACCTGGGCCTTTGGAGAGGGAGGCGACTTTTTCGTCACACCTTGCTGTGACAGGGCCGTCAGGTTATTCGCGGTCTCATTAGCCGAATGACGCCTCCATTCAGTCGCCTTTACGACATCCAGGGGAATGCTGGGGGCCTATTCAACCCGGACCCCACCGAGGTCGCATAATTGGTGAAGTTTTGTCAGTAGATATGCATGTGCGAAAATACAATTTTGCTTTACATACCGGTAATGTTAATGCAGCGAGCACAAATTAAATAAAACTGAAATATGAAATGAAAAAAGGAAACTGTAGAGGTAGAGGAAATTGTGCTTGTAGTTGTATGAGTCGTTATATTTTGTACCTACCGAGTCACTCGGTGACTTATTGCGGTTGGTCCTCGCGGCGTCGTGTATTCTCTATCGCTCTTTGTATTTCGTACTTTTCTTGTAACGGGAAACTGTAGATATTGTTGTTATTTATTGAGTCGTTTTTATTTTGTACTTATCCTTTGTTGTAGGAGAAACTGTGTTTTATAGTCTGTTAGTAGAGATTGCTTGTTTTCATTCTTACTCTGTGGTAGGAGGTCTGTGGATATAGGTGTTACTGAGGTCGTTTTTTACTCCTTCTTTGTGTTGAGGAGCCGTGGATATGATTGTTCTGAGGTATTGTGTATTCTCTACTTACTCTTTGTGGTAGGGGGACTGTGGTCGTGGTTGACATCGAGGAGTTGATGTTCGTGGAGTAGATGTGGTATTTTATCTTCAAGAAACAAGCCATTCATGAAATCAAAATGTGGTATAATGCAAATAGAATATGTCTCTTTGATTTTACGTCCCATTTTTATCTATGAAATAAACTTGTGGTGATGTTCCAGTTGAGTATGGGCTTTCAGGGGCGTAGTAGTAACAGATTCGTTGCTTGCCAGAATACATTAAAGTACAGACCCAATAGATTTTCCAGCGTAATAAAGCGGCATTCACTTGATATTTTTGTTCTATCTTGGATTGATACGAGTAGAGAACAAAATCATGACCTCTGGGTCACATAGTGAGGGCTCAAACCACTGAGCCCCCGCGATATATTTGGATATATTACTTGTACATACGTACGCCATGTTGATTTCTGTGTTATTTGATTTTTTTAATGCACTGTATATTTTTTACTTTTTTATTTGGTTCAATTATCTTGCGTTCTTTTATACTTGAATAATTTATTTTATTTCTTGGTCCGCATTTTATGCATATACTATAATATATATACTAATTACATATTACAATACATTCTCGTGTAATTTGTGTGCTACATACCATGACAGAATACACAGACCTAGCGCAGTTCTCGATGGCCCATTGTCTGTAGCCAGTGCACACGTGATCTCCGTAGGCAGGCGCAGTTTGAGATCTTGTCAATACATGGTCCTTGTTAAAGAAAAGATTAATACAAATACACATAAATATACAATTAAGCAGTTTTATCCCCTTAATGCCAACTTGTAATAATTCACGTATTTTAAAATAATTATCCCGCTTCAGACTTTTGTTAAAATATGTTGAACAAAAACGAATCACGTGAGCCTGAAATTTTTAAAGCCAGGCTGAGCTAGCAGCCAACTAACCAGCAGCCATCTAGCCCGTAGAAGCTACAGCCAATAAGGAATCATCGGTACTGGAAAGTACTCATAGAAAAATATTTATTTTGAAACCATTTTCAAAGGAATTTTTCAATTAATCAATGTTTTCAATTAATTAATGTCAATACAAACACAGAACCAACTTATAGCTCACATGGAAGTTACGCTTTAAATTCGGAAATTTGAATGCATTCAGTATTGTATGAAATGTTTGGAAGCATATAAATATACTGTTCATTTTTTTATACACTCTTAATACGTAAAAGGAAGTAGGAAATATTCATTTGGAACATAGAGGGTCTATTGGGTACTCCATGCCATAGAAAGATTAGGTTCTCTGATACCGGAAGTGTGGTATAGCTACCTGAACGTTTGACATTTTTTCGCAACTTACCGGACCATAAGGGGTTTAATGACGGCTTGTAGAGCTTCTATTCTTTGAAGACAAGAGGAATGATATCAGGGCAAGGTACAGGACCCCAGGGCTATCATTCTCCCACTTTCAGTTTGGGGCTGTAGTGGTACCACCCGGTGGCTCCGGGGGTGGGACGATTTTCGAGTCTCTTCTCCACTCTAACGTAAAAGGAAGTAGGAAAATATGTCATTGGATAACATGAGGGTCCTATTGGTACTCATGCCATGAAAGATTAGTCTCTGCTACCGGAAGCTGTGGTAATAGTCACCTGACACTTTGACATTTTTCGCAACTTACGACATAAAGGGGTTTAATGACAGACTTGTAGAGCTTTATTCTTTGAAGACAGACGGAATGACTATCAAGGGCAAGGTACAGGAACCCCCAGGGCTATCAGTTCCCACTTTCAGTTTGGGGCTGTAGTGGTACCACCGGTGGCTCCCGGGGGTCGGGACCGATTTTCGAGTCTCTATCTCCACTCTCTACGTAAAGAAGTAGGCAAATATTCATTGGATAAGCATAGAGGGTCCTATTGGGTCCTCCATGCCATAGAAAGATTAGGTCTATACCGGAAGTGTGGTATAGCTCACCTGAAACTTTGAATTTTTCGCCACTTACCGACCTAACAGGGGTTTAAATGGACTTGTAGAGCTTTATTCTTGGAAGACAAGACGGATGAACTTCAGGGCAAGGTACAAGGACCCCAGGGCTATCAGTTCCCATCTTCACTTTGGGCTGTAGTGGTACGACCCGGTGGCTCCCCGGGGGTCGGGACCGATTTCGAGTCTTCTATCTCTACTCTATACGTAAAAGGAAGTAGGAATACTTGCATTGGATAACATAGAGGGTCCTATTGGGTATCCATCCATCGAAAGAATAGGTCTCTGATACCGGCAAAGTGTGGTCTAGCTCACCCTGAACTTTGACATTTTTTTCGCAACTTACGACCATCAAGGGCGTTTAATGACGACTTGTAGAGCTTTATTTCTTTGAAGACAGAGGAATGCTATCAGGGCAAGGTACGGACCCCCAGGGCTTATTACATTTTCCCACTTTTCAGTTTGGGGCTGTAGTGGTACACCCGGTGGCTCCCGGGGTCGGGACCGATTTCAGTATCTATCTTCCATTTATACGTAAAAGGAAGTAGGAAATATTCATTGGATAACATAGAGGGTCCTAATTGGTAATCAATGCCATATATATTGGTCTCTGATACCCGGAGTGTGGTATATGTCACCTGAATTTGACATTTTTCGCAACTTACGCGACCATAAAGGGGTTTAATGACGACTTTGTAGAGCTTTATTCTTTGAAGCAAGACGGAATTGACTATCAGGGCCAAGGTAAAGGCCCCCAGGGCCTATCATTTCCCTTTTCAGTTTGGGGCTGTAGTGGTACCACCCGGTGGCTCCCGGGGGCGGACCGATTTCGAGTCTCTATCTCACTCTATAACGTAAAAAGGAAGTAGGAAATATTCATTGGATAACATGAGGGTCCTATTGGTACTCATGCATAAGAAAGATTAGTCTCTGATACCCGGAAGTGTGGTATAGATCACGCTGAATTTGAATTTTTCGCACTTACCGACATAAAGGGGTTTTTAATGACCGGCTTGTAGAGCTTTATTCTTTGAAGACAACGACGGAATGAACTATCAGGCAAGGTACAGGACCCAGGGCTATCAGTTTCCCTTTCGTTTGGGGCTGTAGTGGTACCACCCGGTGGCTCCCGGGGGTGGGACCATTTGAGTCTCTATCCTCCACTCTATACGTAAAGGAAGTAGGAAATATTCATTGGATAACATAGAGGGTCCTATTGGGTACTCCAGCATAAGAAAGATTAAAGGTCTCTGACTACCCGGAAAGTGTGGGTATAGCTCACCTGAAACTTTGACATTTTTTCGCAACTTACGACCATAAAGGGGTTTTAATGACGTGCTTGTGGTTTATTCTTCTTTGAAGACAAGAAGGATGACTATCAGGGCAAGGTACAGGACCACCAGGGCTATCATTTCCCACTTTCAGTTTTGGGGCTGTAGGTGGTACCACCCGGTTGGTCCGGGGTCGGTAACCGATTTCGAGTCCTATCTCCACTCTATACGTAAAGGAAGTAGGAAAGTATTCTTGGATAACATAGAGGGTCATACTTGGGCTACTCTGCATGAAGATTTAAGGTTCTCTGATACCGGAAGTGTGGTATAGCTCACCTGAATTTGAATTTTTCGCAACTTACCGACATAAAGGGTTTAATGACGGCTTGTAGAGCTTTAATTCTTTGAAGCCAGCGGAATGACTATAGGCCAAGGTACAGGACCCCAAGGGCTCTCAATTCACTTTCAGTTTGGGCTGTAAGTGGTACCACCCGGTGGCTCCCGGGGTCGGGACCGATTAGAGTCTTATCCCACTCTATACGTAAAGGAAGTAGGAAATATTCCATTTGGTAAATAGACGGGTCTATTGGGTACTCCATGCATAGAAAGATTAGGTCTCTGATACCCGGAAGTGTGGTTATAGCTCACCTGAACTTTGACCATTTTTCGCAACTTACCGACCATAAAGGGGTTTATGACGACTTGTAGAGCTTTTTTATTCTTTGAAACAAGACGGATGACTATCCAGGGCAAGGTACAGGACCCAGGGCTATCAGTTCAATTTCAGTTTGGGGCTGTAGTGGTAACCACCGGCTGCTCCCGGGGGTCGGGACGCATTTCGAGTCTCTATCTCCACTCTATAACGTAAAGGAAGTAGGAATATTCATTGGAATAAACATAGAAGGGTCCTATTGGGTACTCCATGCCATACGAAAGATTAGGTTCTGATAACCCGGAAGTGTGGTATAGCTCACCTGAAACAATTTGACATTTTTTCGCATCTTACGACCATAAAGGGGTTTATGACGGCTTGTAGAGCTTTATTTTTTGAAGACAAGACGGACATACTTATCAGGGCAAGGTAGCAGGACCCCCAGGGCTATCATTCCCACTTTCAGTTTTGGGGGCTGTAGTGGTAACCGGTTTGGCTCCGGGGGTACGGGCACGGATTTCGAGTCTCTATCTCCACTCTATACGTAAAAGGAAGTGGAAATATTTATTGGATAACATAGATGGGTCCTATTGGGTACTCCATGCCATATGAAGATTAGGTCTCTGATCCCGGAAGTGTGGTATAGCTTCAAGCCTGACTTTGACATTTTTTCTCAACTTACCGACCATAACAGGGGTTAATGACGGCTTGTACGAGCTTTATTCTTTGAAGACAAGACGGAATGACTATCAGGGCAAGGTACAGGACCCCAGGGCTATCATTTTTCCATCCTTCAGTTTGGGGGCTGTGTGGTACCACCCGGTGGCTCCGGGTCGGGACCGATTCGAGTCTCTATCTCACTCTATAGTTCAAAGGAGTAGAAATATTATTGATACTGAGGGTCATATTTGGGTACTCATGCCATAGAAAATTAGGTCTCTGATACCCGGGAAGTGGTGGTATAGCTACCTGACTTTGACATTTTTCGCAATTCCGACGCATATAAGCGGTTAATGACGATTGTAGAGCTTTTATTCTTTGAAGACAAGACGGAATGACTATCAGGGCAAGGTACAGGACCCAGGGCTATCAGTTCCCACTTTCAGTTTGGGGCTGTAGTTGTACACCCGGTGGAGTCGGGGCGTCGGGACGATTTCGAGTCTCTATCTCCACTCTATACGTAAAGGAATAGGAAATATTTTGGATAACATTAGAGGGTTATTTGCGGTATCCATCGCATAGAAGATAGGTCCTGATACCCGGAAGTGTGGTATACCACCATGAACTTTGACATTTTTCGCAACTTATCGACCAATAAAGGGGTTTAATGAGGCTTGTAGAGCTTTTTCTTTGAAGACCAGAGGAATGACTATCAGGGAAGGTAAGGACGCCCAGGGCTATATTTCCCACTTTCAGTTTGGGGCTGTAGTGGTAACACCCGGTGGGCTCCGGGGGTCGGGACGGTTTCGAGTCTTATCTCCATCTATACGTAAAAAGGACGTAGGAAATTTTATTGGATAACATAGAGGGTCCTATTGGGCTACTCCATGCCATAGAAGATTAGGTCTCTGATACCCCGGAAGTGTGGTATAGCTCACCTGAACTTTGACATTTCGCAACTTCGACCATAAAGGGTTAATGACGGACTTCGTAGAGCTTATTTCTTTGGAAGACAGACCGAATGACTCTCAGGGCAAGGTACAGGACCCAGGGCTATAGTTCCCACTTTCAGTTTTTGGGGCTGTAGTGGTACACCCGTGGCTCCGGGGGTCGGACGTTTCGGTCCCTCTATCTCCACTCTATACGTAAAAGGAAGTAGGAATATTCATTGGATAACATAGAGGGTCCTATTGGTACTCCATGCATAGGAAAGATTAGGTCTCTTGATACCAGGAAGTGTGGTATAGCTCACCTGAACTTTGAATTTTCAGCAACTTACAGACCATAAGGGTTTTAAATGACGATTGTAGAGCTTTATTCTTTGGGAAGCAAGACGGAATGACTATCAGGACAAGGTCACGGAACCCCAGGGCCTATCATTTCCACTTTTCGTTTGGGGCTGTAGTGGTACCACCGGTGGCTCCCGGGGGTCGGGACCGATTTCGAGTCTCTATCTCCACTCATACGTAAAACGGAGTAGGAATATTCATCTGGATAACATAGAGGGTGCCTCTTGGGTACTCCATGCCAATAGAAAGTTAGGTCTCTGATACAGGAGTGTGGTATATATGCTACCTGACTTTGACATTTTTGCCAACTTACCGGACATGAAAGGGGTTTAATGAACGACTTGGTGAGCTTTATTCTTTGAAGACAAGACGGATGACTCTCAGGGCAAGGTACAGACCCAGGGCTATCATTTCCACTTTCAGTTGGGGCTGTGTGGTATACCGGTGGCTCCCGGGGGTCGGGACCGATTTCGAGTCTCTATCTCTCCTTATACGGTAAAAGGAAGTAGGAAATATTCATTGATAACACAGAGGGTCCTACTTGGTACTCATGCATAGAAAGATTAGGTCTTGATAAGGAAAAAAGTGGGGTTTTTTGGTTAAATAGCCCCTTTCACTGAACTTTGACATTTTTCGCAACTTACCGACCATAAAGGGGTTTTAATGCGACTTGTAGAGCTTTATTCTTGGAAGCAAAGAAGAATTACTATCAGGGAGGTACAGGACCCCAGGGCTTAATATTTCCACTTTCATTTGGGGCTGTAGTGGTACACCCGGTGGCTCCCGGGTTCGGGACGATTTCGAGTCTCTATCTCTACTCTATACGTAAAAAGGAAGTAGGAAATATTCATTGGATACATAGAGGGTCCTATGGGTACTCATGCAGAAAGATTAGGTCTCTGATACCAGGAAGTGTGGTATAGCTCACCTGAAACTTTGACATTTTCGCACTTCCGACCATAAAGTTTTTTTAATGACGACTTGTAGAGCTTTATTCTTTGAAGACAGACGGAATGACTCTCTAGGGCAAGGTACAGGACCCCCAGGGCTAATCTTTTCCAACTTTCAGTTTTGGGGCTGTAGTGGTACCACCCGGTGGCTCCCTGGGGGTCCGGACTGATCTTCGAGTCTCTATCTCCACTCTAATACGTAAAGGAAGTAGGCAAATATTCATTGGATAACAATAAGAAGGCGTCCTATTGGGTATCAATGCCAGAGAAAGGATTAGGTCTCTGATACCGGAAGTGTGGTATAGCTCACCTGAACTTTGACATTTTTCGCAACTTACCGACCATAAGGGGTTAATGACGACTTGTAGGCTTTATTCTTTGAAGACAGACGGAATGAATATTAGGGCAAGTAGGACCCCCAGGGCTATCATTTCCCCATTTTCAGTTTGGGGCTGTAGTGGTACCACCCGGTGGCTCCCGGGGGTCGGGACGATTTCCGAGTCTCTATCTCCACTCTATACGTAAAAGGAAGTAGGCAAATAAAATTCATTGGATAACCTAGGGGTGCTCAATTGGGTTTACTCCATGCCATAGAAAGATTAGGTCTCTGATAAAACACCGGAAGTGTGGTATCAGCTTCACCTGAAACTTTGACATATTCGCAATTACCGACCATAAAGGGGTTTATGAGGCTTGTAGAGCTTTATTCTTTGAAGACAAGAGGAATGCCTATCAGGGAAGGTACAGGACCCCCAGGGCTATCATTTTTTCCACTTTCAGTTTGGGGCTTGTAGTGGGTTCCACCGGTGGCTCCCGGGGGTCGGGACCCGATTTCGAGTCTTATCTCCACTCTAAATATCGTAAAGGAGTAGGAAATAGTTCATTTGGATAACATAGAGGGTCATATTGGGTACTCCATGCCATACGAAAAATTAGTCTCTGATACCGGAAGTGTGTATAGTCACGCTGAAATTTGACTTTTTCGCAACTGTACCGACCATAAGGGGTTTAATGACGACTTGTAGAGCTTTATTCTTTGAAGACAAGACGGAAATGACTTCAGGGCAGGTACAGGACCCCAGGGTATCAGTTCCCACTTTCAGTTTGGGGCTGTAGTTGTACCACCGGGGGCTCCGGGGGTCGGACGATTCCGAGTCTCTATCCCACTCTATCGTAAAAGGAAGTAAGGAAATATTCATTGTGATACATAGAGGGTCTATTGGGTACTCCATGCCATAGAAAGTAGGTCTATGATACCCGGAAGTGTGGTATAGCTCACCTGAACTTTGACATTTTTTCGCAACTTGACCATAAAGGGGTTTAATGACGGCTTGTAGAGCTTTATTCTTTGAAGACAAGACCGGAATGACTATCAGGGCAAGGGTAAGGACCTCCAGGGCTATCATTTCCACTTTCAGTTTTGGGGCTGTAGTGGTGCCACCGGTGGCTCCCGGGGGTCGGGACGATTTCGCGCTCTATCTCCACTTATACGTAAAAGAAGGTAGGAATATTTATTGATAACATAGAGGGTCTATTGGGTACTCCATGGCCCATAGAAATGATTAGGTTCTGATACCGGAGTGTGGTATAGCTCACCTGAAACTTTCGCATTTTTCGCAACTTACGACATAAAGGGGTTTATGACGACTTGTAGAGTTTATTCTTTGAAAGACAAGACGAATGCTATCAGGGCAAGGTATCGGAACCCAGGGCTATCAGTTCCGCACTTTCAGTTTGGGGCTGTAGTGGTAAACCGGTGGGCTCCCGGGGGTCGGACCGATTTCGAGTCTCTATCTCTCTACTCTATCGTAAAGGAAGTAGCAATATTCATTGGATAACATAGAGGGTCCCTTTGGGTATCCATGCATAGAAAGATTAGGTTCTGCTACCAGGAAGTGTGGTATAGCTCCTGACCTTTGACATTTTCGCAACTACCGACATCAATAGGGGTTTAATGACGACTTGTAGAGCTTTATTTTTTGAAGACAAGACGGAATGACTTATCAGGACAAGGTATCAGGACCCAGGGCTATCATTTCCCCACTTTCAAGTTTGGGGTGTAGTTGGTACCACCCGGTGGCTCCCGGGGGTCGGGACCGTTTCGAGTCTCTATTCCACTCTATACGTAAAAGGAAGGTAGGAATATTCATTGGATACATAGAGGGTCCTATTGGTACTCATGCCCACCAGAAAGATTAGGTCTGATTACGCAGGAAGTGTGGTATAGCTCACCTGAACTTTGACATTTTTTCGCAACTTACCCGACCATAAAGGGGTTTAAGACGATTGGTAGAGCTTTATTCTTTGAAGACAAGACGGATACTATAGGGCAAGGGTACAGGACCCCAGGGCTATCAGTTCCCACTTTCAGTTTGGGGCTGTGTGGTACCACCCGGTGGCTCCCGGGGGTCGGGACCGATTTCGAGGTCTCTATCTTCTCTATAACGTAAAGGAAGTAGGAAATATTCATTGGATACAATAGAGGGTCCTATTGGGTACTCCATGCCATAGAAAGAATAGGTTCTGATACCAGGAAAGTGTGGTATAGCTCATCCTGAACTTTGACATTTTTCGCGAACTTACCGACATAAGGGGGTTTTATGACGACTTGTAGAGCTTTAGTTCTGAAGACAAGACGGAATGACTATCAGCGGCAAGGTACGCGACCCAGGGCTATCATTTCCCACTTTCAGTTTGGGGCTGTAGTGGTACGACCTCGTGGCTCCCGGGGGTCGAGGACGATTTCGAGTCTCTATCTCTACTCTTAGTAAAGGAAGTAAGGAAATAATTCATTGGATAACATCAAGGGTCCTATTGGGTACTCCATGCCATAGAAAGATTAGGTCTCTGATACAGAAGTGTGGTATAGTCACCTGACTTTGAACATTTTTCGCACTTACGCGACATAAAGGTTTTTAATGACGACTTGGTAGAGCTTTATTCTTTTGAAGACAAGACGGAATGAATATCAGGGCAAGGTAAGGACCCCCAGGGCTATCATTTCCCACTTTCAGTTTGGGGCTGTAGTGGTACACCCGGTGGCTCCTGGGGGTCGGGACCGATTTCGAGTCTCTTCTCCATCTATACTAAAAGAGTAGGAAAATATTATTGGATAAACATAGAGGGTCCTTTGGGTACTTAATGCGATAGAAGATTAGGTCTCTGATACCCGGAAGTGTGGTAAGCTCACCTGAACTTGACATTTTTCGCAACTACGACCATAAAGGGGTTTAATTGACGACTTGTTAGAGCTTTATTCTTTGAACAAGACGGAACTGCCTATTAAGGGCAAGGTAAGGACCCCCAGGGGACTATTTTCATTTCCACTTTCAGTTTGGGGCTGTAAGTGGTACCACCCGGGTGGCTCCCGGGGGTCGGGACGATTTCGAGTCTCTATCTCCCACTTCTATTACACGTAAAAGGAAGTAGGAAATATTCATTGGATAACATAGAGGGTCTATGGGTACTCCATGCATAGAAGATTAGGTTCTGATACAGGAAGTGTGGTATAGCTCACTGAATTTGACTTTTTCCGCAACTTACCGACATAAAGGGTTTAATGACGACTTGTAAAGCTTTTATCTTGAAGACAAGACGGATGACTATCAGGGCAAGGTAAGGACCCCCGGGCTAATCAGTTCCCACTTTCAGTTTGGGGCTGTAGTGGTACCCCGGATGGCTCCCGGGGGTCGGGACGGATTTCGAGTCTCTATCTCTATCTATACGTAAAAGGAACGTAGGAAATACTTCCATTGGATACATAGAGGGTCTATTGGGTACTCCTGCATAGAAGATTAAGGTCTCTGATACAGGAAGTGTGGTATACGCTCACTGCACTTTGCAAGATTTTTCGGCCAACTTACGACCATAAAGGGGTTTCTGACGACTTGAGAGCTTTATTCTTTGAAGACAAGAACGGAATGACTATCAGGCGCAAGGTAACAGGACCCCCAGGGCTATACATTTACCAACTTTCAGTTTGGGGCTGTAAGTGGTACCACCCGGTGGCTTCCGGGGGTCGGGACCCGATTTCGAGTTCTATCTCCACTCTATACGTAAAGGAAGTAGGAATATTCAGTTGGATAAAATAGAGGGTCCTATTGGGTACTCAATGCAATAGAAAGATAGGTTCTGATACCCGAAGTGGTGGTATAAGCTCACTGAACTTTGACATTTTTTCGCAACTTATCGACCATAAAGGGGTTTAAATGACTGACCTTGTAGAGCTTTATTTTTGAAGACAGACGGAATGACTTTTTAGGGGCACGGTTACAGGACCCAGGCTATATTTCCACTTTCAGTTTGGGGCTGTAGTGGTACCACCGGTGGCTCCCGGGGGTTTCGGGACCGCTTTCGAGTCTCTATCTCATTCTTACGTAAAGGAAGTAGGAAATATTCATTGGATAACATAGAGGGTCATATTGGTATCAATGCATATAAATATTAGTCTCTGATACCCGCAGTTGGTAGCTCACCTGAACTTTGACATTTTCGCCAACTTACCGACCATAAAGGGGTTTAATGACGATTGTAGAGCTTTATTCTTTGAGACAAACGGAATGACTATCAGGAAGGTACGGACCCCAGGGCTATATTTTCCCACTTTCGTTTGGGGCTCGTAGTGGTACCACACCCGGTGGTCCGGGGTCGGACCGATTTCGAGTCTCTATCTCTACTCTATACGTAAAGGAAGTGGAAATATTCATTGGATACATAGAGGGTCCTATTGGGTACTCCATGCCATAGAAGATAGGTCTCTGATACCGACGTGTGGTAATAGCATCACCTGAACTTTGCTTTTTCGCAACTTTCGACCATAAGGGGTTTAATGGACTTGTAGAGTTTATTCTTGAAGCAGACGGAATGACTATCAGGGTAAGGTAAAGGACCAGGGGCTATATTTCCGCTTTCAGTTTTTTTTGGGGCTGTAGTGGTACTACCGGTGGCTCCCAAGAGTCGGGACATATTTCGACCTCCCTATTCCTACTTTCCGATTTCTGTTAGCAAAGAAGAAAAATATTGCTGGCGGAGAGACCTGGAGTTACTCAATGCAAGCAAAATAATAGATTTGATACAACGGAAGCAAAGTTAGCTCACCTGATTTTAACAGGCATAACGGGGTTTAAAGTAAAGGCAAAGAATACGAACAGTGATCAATCTCGTACGTCCTAGCATGTATACAAAACAAGAGTTGGGCAATTACGCGGACCCTGGACAACACCAAGAGTGGGATCAGGTGCCTAGAGAGTAAGCATCCCCCTGGTGAACCGTCACACCCGCCGTGAACCCATAGTCTTGTCAGGTAAACGGAACAGTCGTTAGTCAATCAGTGTGTGAAAAAACGGCTTACCAATGGCTTATGAAAATCACCTCAGACAGATTTGGACTCAATGATAGGGTCTATGGTAAACTAAATTGTTATATAACGACCATAGAATTTAACGAAACTGCTGCTTTAACCGTGACTGTTGAAGCCCCTGCACAACAACTTGTCTGTAAGTAGCTTGCCTCGAATTCAAAACTGATTATCGCAGAACAAGCTCTTGCGTATCGGAATAAGTTGAGAGACTACCACCATATGCAGGTGTGATGGCATATTGCTACCCAATATGGAGTTACGATGGAGAAGCTGAAATCGTCCGTTTGTCTAAAGTTGAGTGCTAATTTGCCGTTAATGTTATGTTCAAATAAAATATCCAAGGGTACGAAGCAGCTGGAAGACTCTGTGGTGTCCTTTATTTCTAGTTCGTTTGGATTAATTGAATCGACATATGATGGAATCTTGTTATTGATAGAAAAACATCCGTCAATATTCGAATGTTGAATTAAAGGCACCGCTGAGATTTTTTTTCATGTAGAAGCTTTTGAATGAATTCCTGCCTCGATAAGAATATAACTGGTCAGCTTAATAGAGGAGCACAATTAGTGCCCATTGGAATTCCAAACAGACTGTTGAAAGACCGATGCCGACAACTACAAAGATATTGTCAATGAGGACTCCAGCATTGATTAATATCAACTTCAGAGTATTGTGTGTAGAATCGGAGTGGAGTTTAACAAAATAATTTTTTTGAATGCTAATTCAACTAGATAAGATATTTCCTTTTTTTTTCGCATTTTTGTGTTAAGAGCAGACTGTAATTAATGTTTACAAAGCCTTGTTTTAATTTATCGTGCGGGTGGTAGTGTAAAGTGTTGAAAATCATATGTTTTGATGTTGTTGAATGTGGAAAGGTTCTGGGGAATTTCAAATTCACTAGAAGTTCTTTAGATTTTTCAAGAATCACATTTGATTTCATCCACTTCTGGCTTAAAATACTTCTGAAGTTTGCTCCTTGACGCAGTAATATTTTCGTGAGGAGTAAAGAACAGGGCTTGGTGGACAATTTACTAGATCAGCAATATTCTTTGTTTGTAGGGGTTTTATGAAGTTTTGGAATCCAGTATGACGGTAGTTTCATATTCTTCCGTCCATTGACTGGGATATTAAATGGTGTTTTAAAAGTGAATGCATGATTTTGAAGAATTTCGTCTTTTGAAGGGGCAGTAGGAGTGGTTAAGTACGATTACTCAAATGTGTAGGGGAGTTAATACCAAGTCGTTAAAATGTGG